>JAQFZN010000804.1:0-22667 GCA_034687075.1 Geophilus carpophagus | reverse complement strand
CATTTCCCAATCTTACTAACCCTTACACCATTATATCATATATCATTATTCCCCAGTACATTTAAAAATTAACAAAAATTAAAAAAAATCATATAAATGTAAATAATTATTGTAAATATAATGTAAATGATTATTAATTTTAGCCTCAAATTAATCCTGATTTTATTAATTTTTAAAAATATTTTTAAGTATTTACGAATTGTGTAATGCTTCTCGATTGGCTGCTTAAAAATTATTGATACGCAGATTCGTATCATTTACGAATTTAGCAGATACGAAGGGGAATTAAGCAACTCGGGTATACCCCTAGTGATCTTGTCAACTTATAAAAATGTGAAGAATCAACTTTAATTTTGTTTTTTTTAACAAAATAAATTGAGAAATTACTCACAAATTTTTACGTATTTCTTTCCTATTGCTATAATCATGACAAAATGCCGACAACGATGGAAATGATTAAACCATTCTGAAGTACAGCAGTGCGTGATAAAATGCTGTTACTTTAAACCACGTTGTGTATGTGCTGCAATTTGAGATTACAGATAACAATATCCTTTGTACCTGCAGTCTTGGTTCAACTAACAACTACGATAAAGCCTGGTTTATATACAGTAAAGGGAAGATTATTTATGAGGATTTTTGGATTAAATCCTGATGCACAATAATGAAAAATGAAATAATAAATGTATCACAGATAAATTGCATCACAAATACATTATTTTTATAATACACTAAGAAAAATTTGTTTTGTTTTTTATAGAATGAATAATACTTCTTTTATGTGTTGCTTAAACCAACATTAATATAAAAGCTTTTACAATTACTGAATAAAATATTGAAAACTTTGTTTACTTAGTTTCATTAATATCAGTTAACATTTAATTTAATCAATTTAGTAAATAAATGTAAAAGCAGTTTGCAGTTTTCGACCATTAGGCATGTTTTGTTCGATAAAGAAGACTTGTTTTTTCGAATTCCGACAGTAAATATATGAAAAGGAGTCTCTAAGGGGCTGAGAGAATTCCCAACAAGAGCACTTTTATAATGCAATGCGTCTGCACATTTGTGTGTTCTCGAAGGATGCTTCTCTCCAAGTTGATCTCTAGTTGGGTAAACATAATTTTTTTTTTTTGTAGATTGAATGTTTATTCTCACCAACGCGTATCTTGGGTCGTTTTGGTACAGTGTTCCTACTGTGGTCCAGTTGAATTTTTTCAGTAGTTCTACTCTAGGTGGGTTGAAGTCGATTTCACTTGGGACTACACGGAAGAAGTTGGGGTACTTGACTCTTGAAAACATGGGATGTGTGTCAGCGTAGGACAACTGCAATAAAGAAAAAATTTATATTTTTTAAATTTCTTAAAATGATAAAAAATTAACCTTTAATGATTTATTAATGGGACATAATTAAGATTCATGGAAAAGGTGAAAAATGAATTAATAATTTATAAATGAGAAATCGATAAATTTAACTTAAGAAGTTGGATCGTTATATAATGTATCTTATCCTGCAGCTCATTGGTGTAAGCATATGTTACTAATTTAAATGAGGGTAATTGGCGGTTTATTGCTGGTCTTGACGTTGTTCACTCGTGAGTGTTGCGCTTTAAGGTTAATGTGATTAGGAAGGCGTTTTAGAGGCGTCAAGTTGTCTGCATAGAAGTTTTTTTTTGAAATATTTTTAAATTTATTTTTACACTTTTTTTTAAGACATCGTTATTCTTTTTGATGTTTATTGTGCTTTGTAAATTTGCACAACTTAAAAGAAGTGTCAACTGGTAAGAGAAAAGAAAACAAAGTAATTTTCTTAAAGGAATTTATTGCAGTTAATCCAAAACGTTCTAAAGGAGAGAAAGGATATTTAACAAATGATAAGAATTTTAAAGTAATGAGCAAATATATTCAAGTTTTAACATTGTGAGAGTATTTTAAAAGAGGTCTAAAATGTACTTTTTAAACTAAATTACATGAATATAGCTTTAAATTTTTTTGATGCAGAATTATGAGATATATTTATTTATGTATGTGTCTTAGGTTTTTAGCTGTTAATTTATGATTTAATAATAATTTTAATTTTTACTGATTTATTGTAGACTTTAATGTTGTCAGATAGGATTAACCTATGTGCAGGGAGCGTATATTTTATTTCTAATAGAGGGTATTTCCTGTCGCCGTATATTTTAGGCATCGTTACGTTTGCTAACTTGTGTTTTTCACGTTATTGTTATGTTAGCGTTTGCAGTGGCTGGAACATGATTATCCAGACCACCAAGTGTGTGAATCATTACTCTATTCGTTTTGTGTTATCTTCTAAGAGTTATGTATTGCAAGTTGTCAATATACTTAGTTGTTATATCATATGTGTGTGTGTACTGTTTTCTTTTCGTCTGAGAATATTCAACATTCAAAACCATGTGGTACAGAAGTTGAGATTAGCATTATTACACTAGAAATAACACTACATATTATGTTATAATGACCATAACTTCCTGACAAATGCTTGGATTAACTTTTAATCACAGATATATGTTTTTTTTTTACACGTGTAAAATTTTGAGATTTATTTTGCAGTCTTTGTAATGTACATTACAAAGCCTAAGAAATAAATCACAAAATTTTATGTTTTGAGTTAATCACGAAGGAAGCAGCAGTTGTTCATTACTATCAAAGAATTCAATCTAGATTCCAGTGATTGCTACTATGAAACTCTTAATTACAACACTGTTGATACTAAAACTGAACATGAGGCTTGTAATTGCGATCGTATATGTTTATAGTTATTAAATATAAGGATAAAAAATATTCGTAAATTAACATTAAAACCAATTACCGTAGTATTATTTAAAAACAGTGGAGTATTCTTGCCAAGAACTTTGAAGAATTTAATCTACAAAAGTTTAGGATTGTACCATTTATTTATTGCAAAAAATAATGATAATTCAAAATACAAAAAAATGTTATTTGTTCCCTTGGCGCAATAATTACATTATAGCTATAAATAGACATTTATGTTGCGTTTTAGGTTTATTTTGGTGCACAGTGTGACATTTAATAATGTTATAGCAGATATAGCAGTGCATTACTATCACTGCACTTATGGTAGGCTGTTAACGTTTTGTTAATGTATTAAAAATTATTTTTTTTTCTTTTAAACTGTATGAAATATTTAAGTAAAACCTCAGATTTATACATTAAATCTATAAAAATTTGTCTTGTTTGTATTAAAACATTTAATTCTATTTTTTACTGCGAAATTTCTTATTTCATTTTCTCTTAAAACGAAACAAAATAACTCGGCAAAATTTAAAGGTAAATTTTAAATTGAAATAAAACAAATTACTTTACGGTCAATAACTAAATTTGTACTAATATACAACTAATATTTACATTTTATAAAATTCTATTTTTAATGTGTTTAAGCAGAGTGCAAATAAGTCTGTTATTATCATATTACGAATAAAGTAAATATTAAAGTTAAACATTTGTTATTGAACTAGACGCATATTTAATTATTCTGTTAGAAGATTTTTTATTTATTTACGATATTTATTATTTATTCTTTTGCTTTCTTATTTTAAAAACAAAATTTATGTAACGTTTCAAACCAAACTCAGACTATATTAGCACGAAAATAGCTCAGAAGGATTTACGTAGAATAACGAGATTTCGCATGATTGAACATAAGAAGATGAGTTATTAGGGATTAGGAAGTTGAGTGTTGATGTCATATTAGGCGTTGTATAAGAGTCTTTTTTGTAAGATGTTATGTCCTACAAGACCGCAGCAGATGCAAGCGTTGACATTGGCCTATGAAGAAGAGCATTGGGGCGCAAAATCGATCTCTCTTGGTAAGGTTTAATAAACAGGTGGCGTTGAAAATGTGTCCCTATCACGTCATTAAACGTAACAGCTTGGAGCACCATATTAGTGTTGACGTCTTACTTTTGTCTCTGCTTTTTAACCCTTGAGCAAAACAAAACACGATCGATATAGTTCATTTTTCTGTTAGATATGCAGTGGGATGAGTCGTTTGGGAATGGGATTTAAAATTAATTATTCGCAAAGGGTTTTATTAAGTGCCATTTTTACTCAGAGATTGTTTGGCGGGGTTTAAAATTGTTAAATGTGTGCTAAAAATAGCTTATTTTCGTAACGTATAAAAGGCAAGTTGAAAGAATAACATTGTTGTTTGTAAGAAAGTTTGAAACAACAACATTTTATATAATTTATTTTCATTAGATCTTTGTTTCGATCACTTTTGTCTCAGAATAAAGTGGGAAAGGCTTTAAATTAGGTTGTTGTTTTTGAAAATTTGTTAATCTCACTGCTTTATTTAAGGATTATTAGTAATCCAAAAATCACTGATGAAGAGTTTTAATTATTTTTGTTGAATGGGTTCAATATGAGATTTCACATCATAATTTTTACTGAAAGATTTTTGTTTTTAGTTAAAATATTATGTCATGTTGTAGTTTTTAATCTTGGCAGTAAAGTTTAAGCATTGTATTTATTTTTTTTTACACGTTGACTTGACGGAATTCACCTAATAGAAATATTCTTATGTAACAACTTGAAAGTGAGCAAAATAAAGTTTAGGTGAAGAATTAGAAAGATTGCAAAGTTTTCAGTAAAGGATATTAACAAAAATTGCAAATACGGTATGATGTAGATACAATGCAAAATTTAAGCATTTGCAAGAAGGATATTAAAATTTTGCATTATTGGTATAATTAAAAAATCATTTACTAATTTCTTTACTGTTTTTTTTCAGTTCTTATTTTCCACAAATAATGAGCATGTTCTTTTGAGTTTTTACCACAATAGTAGATTAATAATTATCATTCAAGCTTTAGTTATTTATTTCAGCCCGAATTAAGATTACGGGTCCTCTTGGAACACTTTACCGTTGAAGATCCCAATTGAAAAAACAAAATTATTTTTATTTAAATATCTTATTTATTAATTTAACATCTTTCCACAGTTTTTTATGCAATGGCTAACAATCCATGAAATAAGTATTAATACTTAAGTGCCACCGATATCACTGGGCCGTGGGGCATGTGCCTCTGTGCTCTGAGTAGATCTAATATTGCCTATTAAGGCTTTTGCTCGCAAATTTTAAATAACATCTTTTTTGCTACTTTTAAGGTTTGGAATCTCAAGTTTTAATTTAAAATTGCTTTGAAATTTTATTCCATTTCATATGTAAATGTGAGAGCTGAAAAGTTTTGCAACATTTGAAAATTTTTTCGACTTATATAATGTCTACATTTAGGAAAATTTCATTTGCATTTATATGTAAGTGCCAGTTCTATGAATAGGTTTTAGAAATAGGTTAAATGGGGGCTTAATAAAAAAATAAGAAAAAAGGTGAGTAGCGTAAGAAGATAAGGTTTGGTTTATACGTGAAAATTTCTTATCGGATTTGTCAAGGAAGCAGGTGCTTCCGCAAAGGGTTAAATTAAACCGTACGTTTACCACTGATAACCTTGGGGTTATGTAATATGAAGTTGGCTTTCTCTGATCAAAGGCGATGGTTCTATGGTAAGAGTTGATAATTTTCAGGCACAACTTTTCAACTTGTATAAGGTTTAATCTGATTAATTTCCTCTGTTGATTTGCGGCAATTATTTATAAATTTAAAGCTAAAGAGGAAATACTGGCAATTTGCATGCAAACTTTCTTACTTAATTCTGCTTTAATTAGGCTTTAGTAAACCAATCTACTAAAATTAACCGTTATTTTGCTACTTTAATAAAAAATTATGCGAGGTTAATCCAGCATGTAAATAAATATTTAATATTAATGCGGTAATATAATTAAATTTTTTGTTTATTTTTTCTTAATAAATTAAGTTAGGAATTAAACCAGCAATTTTTTTAGTGACTAATTACTTGGGTGGTGCAATATTGCAATAAATTGCGTTTGAATTATTTTTCTAATATTACATTGCGAGGTAGGAAGCAAGAAACAGTATCGTTGTAAGATACTATCATACCATAAGGCGGGGTGAATGCGGCCAAAATTTTTGAAAAAAGTTTAATAAAATCTTCATTTTAAGAGCTGTGGTTTTGAAACTTGGCAGAAACATGTGCCATACTTAGATAAACAAGTTCCAATTAATAAAAAAATATTTTAATAAAAGATCTAAATTTTTTTTGAAAAAAATATGGTGGCCACATTCACCCACAAGTTGGGGTGAATATGGCCATTGTATAAAAAAATCTTTTAATGATTTATTTGGCTAAAAGTTGCTTATGATAATTTTATTTAACCATTTTACTTAAATAAAATCCAATTAAAAAAGAAAATTTTTGGATTTGAGGAAAAATTTTACTTTTTAAAAAAATACCACCATTTTCTTACGTATGTCACTAAATGAGTAATCAAACTGCAACCAAAATTAATTCATTTTATAAATTTTTAAAACTTCACAATTATTTGCTTTTGCAAGCATCTCCAGTAATTTTACTATGTTATTATTACTGTAATAATGTAAGTTCTTTTTTTTTGGTCACTTGAATGTTAATATAAACTATCACTTCCTGTTTGGGGTGAATGTGGCCATAGGTGACCGCATTCACCTCCATATGTTACTACTGTCTTTAAAACTGTCCTGCATCCTATCAAAGCAATATTTTGATCTGTTGATTTTTTTACAAAGAGTAAAAGTATCAAAGTGTATTGTATTAAAATATTGGCCTTAAATATCTGCTAGTTTTTTTTTCTAGACCTCTTTTTACAAGGTATAAATTTTGACTGTTCTACACTAGCATACAAAAAATTTTATTTAACATTAATAAAAGCATAATTTTAATTCTATAAAAAATTATCCAGTACATAACTTTTTAAAAAACAAATTTGCGGCAAGTATACAAGCTTTTAAACAAAAAAATTAAAAGTGTCCACATTCACCCCTTGGAGCCGCATTCACCCCGCCTTACGGCACCTCGCTTTACGGCCTAGATACGCTCCAGAAAAGTTGGCCATAAATCGAAAAGCCGTATAACGAATCAATTTTTGATACGATACAGCATTTTTGACCGTATAACGAAACGTTGTGGGCCGTAAATTGAAAAAGTGTCAGAATTAACAAAGGCCGTTTTAGCGAAATGCTGTATAAAGAGCGGCCGTATAGCAAGGTATGACTGTACCACAAAAAATCTCAATATACAGCAATGTTGTAATTATTTTTGTCAAAATTCAATAAAAAAAACTAATAAATTTCTAAAAATTAATTTTTTTGCATGTATGAGCTTTTTAATTTTACATCGCCATTTTTTTATATTGCAATACCAAGGCACCCTTAAAAAAATTGCACATGTTTACTAATTACAATATGACATCTTGACATTATTAAACCTGAACTATATATTTTTTGTTTAGTTTAAGGTAAAAAAAATCTAAATTTATTGATAATTAATGTGTAAACAGATGTAAATGTAGAAGGAAGTTCAGGTAATACATAAAACAAACAACCTGTCTAAATAGGTTTATAACTTAACTATCTAAACTTCCCTCTTTACGAGATAAGTATAGTACAAGGAAAAAATGAAAAGAAAATCTCAAGTGACTGCTTGGATTGAGTTGACTCTCATAAACCCTACAGTTAGGACAGAAGGTCTCTTGTGATATCTTAAGATCCATTAAAAGGCAATTGAAACTCATTTTGAAACCTCTCTGGTGGTCAAAGTTGTTGGCTTTGGTCCATCGAATAGAAAAAAGAAATCTTTTCTCCTACCTGTGACAAGTGCCAGTAACGGGATGTCTTAGCTACCGGGTCCGTGACTTCTGTGCAAGCGGCACCAAAGAGCAGAAGTTTGTGAGGTAATTTATAAACCATATCGAAGAATGCTTTCATGCCTACAGCTGCGTCACACTAAATAAAAGAAAGAGAAAGAAAAAAAAATCAATGGTTAATTAGTGTTGATTTTGATTCATTAATTAAAATTAGTAGCCGTTAATTGTTTTTACAAAGTTTGTTTGTTTGCTTTTATTTGTTTCTAATTTGCCGAAATCGATTTTGAGTTTGATCGATTTTCTACTGTATTTTAGTTGTAATGAAGATTGCCCACTGATTGCTAGATATTGATTACTCTTCACTATTGATTGAGTGTGTAGAGAAATGCTGAAAATGCAGTTTTTTATTAACGACTATTTGATGGGTTTATAATATTGTTATGAGTAGTTAAGAGAGCTTTTATGTGAGTAAAACTTGGTTAGAAAAAAACTTTTAACGAAGTTCTAGAATTTTCTAGATATTTGCTGTAAAATCAAACTTATGTTGACAAAAAAGTTGAGTTTTTAATCTGAGTTTCGTATAAAACTTTTTATTTCATTCTGATTGTATTATTCTATTTTACTATTGAAAACGAATCTAATATAATTTATATTTGAAAATTCGTGAAATAGATTGAGTCAATCTTTGTTTATATGTCTGCAAATGTCTGATAAAAAGTTGTATGTAAAGTAATATTCGAAAAAAAAGTAGTTTTTGATGTTGTGAATTTATTTAAATTCTATTCGTGAACTTATGACATTTTTTTCATTGTGGATTACTAGTGAAAAGATTTTTTTGGCAATCCTTTTCTTTTGATGGATATGTGACATAGGCGATCTTGCAGTGCACGTGCATTGGCTTCTGCGTTCGATAAGAAGAACTTTCCATTCCCCCACTTGGCAACTCCATACCCATCCTTCTTTCATCACTTTTGAAGGTGAACGTTCGAAAAAAATTCTCTTTTTTAAATGCCATTGCGAATGAGTACCTATCAAAAGTGGCGGCAAATATATGCTGGAGGAATGCATTTTTTTTCTGTTTCCTTTTTTTACGTTTTAAGTTAAAGAATAAGTTCTTGGAGTTGTACAACTTTAAATGTTAGTTTAGATAAATGTTGTTGCAGTATTGATCAAATTGGCAATGATTCTGATATCGTCATAACTGATAAAACGTAAATAATCTAAAATATGGTAGCTTGCTTATCTCATTGCTTTTCTACATTGAATGTAGTGAATGTAACGAAGGAAATGAAAAATGATGCGCTACATAGTTTCAAACGAAGGGGAATAATCAAGAAATTGCAACTACTAATTGTCTTGGTTTTCTGAATTTGATGTAAGGAGTTAATTTTTCTTTTTATTGATTAAAAAAAAAACAAATTTAAGCGTTGTGAAAATTGTTTTGGGAATTAGACAAGATGGTCAAAATGGCATGGATTGTAATAATTTTAGAATACACTCATACCTCGCTTTACGGCCTAGATACGTTTTGGAAAAGATGGCTATAAAGCGAAAAGCCGTATAACGAATTAATTATTTGATACAATAATGTTTGGTACAATACAGCATTTTTTTAGCTGTATAACGAAATATTGTGGGCTGTAAATCGATGATTAACAAAGGCCGTTATAGCGAAATGCTGTATAAAGAGCGGCTGTTTAGTGAAGTATGAGTGTATTTAATTGAACAGTTTTAGAAGGTGGAGTGTTGGGCGTCGAACACGCTAACTTACGTGGCTTAATGATAGCAGTGACGCTTCACGTAAAACCAATTATCTTTTTTAGTAAAAAAAAATATTTTTGAGCTTGAATTTTGTTCAAAAAACGCTTTTCGGCATTATTTGTATTAAAAACCAATCATGTTTTGAAAATCTGTTGCCAAAAGAAGACTTTCCCCACCAGACTACATATTTTTTCATATTTATTTAAAATAAATTTAAAATATTTTAATTAAAAAATGATTTTTTCAGATTTTTAGGTAGATGAGCTAAGACTGCGCGTGTGCATTTGCACCTAGGTTAGGTTACTCATACGCAGTTAATACTAAATTCATTTTTTTTTCATTTATCTTTAAAGCTAATTATTTTTTAGCAAATGTGATGTCAGAAACAGGCGTTTAGCACCAAAATACATCTTTTTCAATCAAATTCGTAGTACATTTTACTAAAAAAAGTGAGTTTTGAATTTTGAATTAGGTTTAAACAATGCTTTTTGGCACTTATTTGGCGCAAAATTTGGTGTGTTAAAATTGGGGTGCATTCTTGACGCCGGCAAATACGGGGTACTAAAAACTACAGGTATACATATCTGATGTCAGGTGTGGTGCACAGGTTGCACTTCTTTGGATCAGGCTCTTAGGAAGGGCATTAGATCCAAAGGTATTATGGCTTTCTCCCCGCATCTGCACTCTGAAACCGAATTTGACCAAGGGCCACAGTAAGGTTTCCAGATGCATTGACCATCTAACATTAGTAAATAAGCAGCTGTCTCTGCATGGATTACCTATAGTTAAAACTTAAGACTTATATATTTTCACCATGACTGGTTTATTGCAGTAACGCCGTATTGTTTGAGAGACCTCACATAAATTTTCCTTTTTTAATTTTAAAATAATCTAAAAAATTCTTTAATGAAGGATTTTGGATAAAGAAATTACTTTTCTAGAAATTTTTTTTATTTGTCGGTCTTGTAGGCTCACACATTTAGAGCCAAAAAGGTAGGAAGCAAGTGCAGATGACCCAGGCCTAACTCGATTGAATAAGTTTTGTCTGCATTTTTAAAATTCTACTTGAATTTGAGTAATTGTTTTTTTTTTCATGCTTTTATTTTTGTACTTGAGCTTCGATAAAGTTTGTTCACTCAGTCCCATACTCTCTTTTACTGATAGTTTTGAATACATACGATTGTAAGTTAGATATAAATAATATTTAATGTTTTAGTGGTGTTAAAAATACATTAAAGTTACTTTGAATTGGCATAAAAACTTTTGTCTTCACTACTTACTATCAATACTTTTGAAAAGTACTAACAAAAGAAATATAAAGAAGAAAAAAAAACAGTTGGACTGTTTTATCTATGGCTACAAAGAAATTTAACTACATTTTTACACAATAACCAAGACATCTGTAGAAGATAAAAACACTTTGTATTTTTTTAATGAAAAAAAGGAAAAACTAAAATGCTTTCTTAGAATTGGTCACGTAACGTTGCTGCGTACCGTAATTGAAAATTAATGGATGAATTAAAAATAATTTTATTAGCTATATGTGCAGATAATATATTCTTTGCAAGCACTGATATTAACATAATATGTCCGTTAAATTTATTTTAAGAAACGCATTTTTTAAAATGCAATTTCACGTTTCTAGTATTTTGTATTGAAACAATTTTGTTTTTAAACAAAGCTAGGCAGAAAAGCTTAAGGGCAGCGCAACAAACCACTTTGCAAATCTGGTTATTTCTGCTTCACTTTAGGCCAAATAGGCAACTGATTCACAATGGGAAATTTTTTTTAGTTTTAAAGCTTAATTTTTATTTAACTGGTGATTTGTTACATTGCAAAACAAATCTGACATAAATTTTTTTTTTTTAATTTTTGTTTAAATGGTATTGAATTAATTTAACAATTAAATGTTATCATATTCATGTGGTGTTCTTCTGAATTAAAGTGTATGAGTTTTGGAATTAAAAATTTGAGAAATTAAAAGTGTAAGTAATTAGCTACATTTCAAATTAAATTAAATTAAAGAAAAATTTACAGTTTCTAATAATTTTTAGTTATTTTTTTGTCAGAAAAATTGAAAAAAAAATATAATGACTTTAATTTGCTAACTTCTTCGTTGATCAGGTTGCGGTTATGAATATTTAAGTGAAGAACAAACACGAGCATAAAAATAGAATAAATAAAAACTGATCCTACTTTGTTTATTTTTCCATTCCGTCTTTTATTATTTTTAAAACTTAAACAACTACTAATTAAAATTTAAACATAAAGTTGTATCGTTTATCCGGTTCAACTATAAAATGATATAAATAATTTATTTAAAAACAAATTAAATAAACTTAGTTATCTTCGCTTCCAACAACAATTTTGTACTTACAAATGCGCTTTTATTCGACTTTGAGCATAAACATTCCCACATATCAACATCAAATTAGCTTTCGACGGATAATAACTTAAACCGGAATCTACAATTGTAACATTTGTATTCATATACATATTCAACATCCCAATATACATGCCACAATCACAAATAATGCGAAAAATGTTGTTAAAAATGTGCACCATAATGGCGGTTAAGGTTAGCATAAATGCATAAACATTTTTAAATTGGTGACTGAGAAGGAAAAATTTTTTGTTATTTATATTTTATATTTTCAAATATTTTTATTGGATTTCAGACTGAAATTTATGGATCGTGTTTACGTTGTGGTAAAGGTTGCATTTTTATGCGTTTGGGACCATAAAAATGAACTGATTAAGATCAAGTGAAAGTTATTGTGGAACCGCGGTCGAACAGCGCTCAATAAAGTCAAGTTTGAATGAGCATTGAGATTTTCATCATGTGTTTTCTATGACGACGAGTTTTAAGAGAAAAATAACGGGAGATTATTTTTGGCCAGCTTTTCAAATGTCAGGGATGCTTTCGAGCGAAATACTGTTCTTAAGAAATTCATAAATTCGAAGGTTCAGTGGAATGTGTAAAGCGAAAAGAGAAATGTAAGAGGGTTTTTCAACATAACTTGCTCAAATCTTTTAAACAGAAATTTTCAGTTTTAAGGCTTAAAAATTGAAAAAAAAAACTAAAAATTTTGTTTTTTAAACTGTTGATATTTTATTTGAGTGCAGTTTTTGTATAAATTTGATGTGCATTTAAGAGAAGCTAATTTAGTTAGAAATATAAGAAGAAAATTATCAAGTTAGAATAAACTTGAAGCTTTCTTTGCTATTAAGTTACAATATCAGAAAATGACTAAAGCAGACTTTTTCTCTTGGGGTTTTTGGAGGATCAGATTTATCGGCTGACATTGGATTTACAGTTTGCAGTTTTAATGTAAGTTGACTCGAGTGTTCCCATTACTTTGTCTATTATCTTGTAACTTTATATTAAATTTAATAACTTGTGTAAATCGATTTTCTTAATTTAACTTTTTTATTTTATTTTTAAAAAAACAGTACCTATTTGTTTTCAATTCTCAGACTAATAGAACTGTCTGACTTTTGCTTTTGTTATTCTTATTGCGGTTATTTTTGGACTCATTGAAAGTAATAACAAATGAGTTGTAGATTAAAGGCGGAAAGCTTTTAATCTTGTTGATTAATTGAGCTTCTTTCATTCAATTTTCCTTCAAGGCAACTAGCTGAGCCTTGGTTCTGGGTTCAAATAATTTGATATTTCAGTTGTTCAGAGATTGAAAGTAACAATAACTGCTTCAGGCTTCTTCTATTATTGCTATCTATTGTACCAAGGTGAGGAAGAGGAGGAAAATAATGGAGTTGCTGATTTTGTTCACACATGGGATTATTTTGAGATTGAAAATTTCTCTAATATATATGATGATTTGAATCCTTGTTAATTGCTTATTATCTCTGTACAGATTAAGTCGATTGTATTTAATGATAATGGCTTCAAGCAGTTATCTTAGCGAAGACTTGTAGTTCGCCTAAAGTCATTATGGCGTAAGAATTACTTGTAGCTATCTACTTTAGAGGCTTCATCTCTGCCCGAATGTATTTAACATGTCTATACACGCTGTAAAAAGGATAACCTATTTTAGGTGTATTCATTATTGACCTTATACTTGTTTACTATTCAGTGCCGTAGAATGTTTGTTAGTCGTCTTTGTGCATTGTGCTAAGGCATCAGTGGTGTTCCTTTAACAAAAATGGAATAATAACCACATTTAAAAGCAACAACTTTTGTCCTGAAACAAATGATAATTATAAAAGCTTATTGTGAATCTGTTACACAACTATTTCTGTTATTAAAATCTGAATTGCTGTTGGTGAATTGGCATTTTGTAATTTTAACATCAATTTGCTTGTATGTAATGAAAAGTTAAGGTGATGCGAGAAAGGAAAATGGGGAATTATGATTTAATTCTAAGAAGATTGAACACTAAACATGTAAACTTTTACCTTCATTCTAAAAAGCCATGCACTAGACTAGGAAATGTGTAGACTCATCTCCATTGACAGTCTAACTTAATCCGAAAAGACATAATCCTTTTTTATGCACCCTCATGTTACTCTCATTTACGAACATTACAACACATTAAAGCAATGATAATCTACCTTCAGCACATGTTTTATTGCTTTGGAATAATCCAACGAGCCAGACGTTAACATGGACATAATTATCTATAAAAATAAGTCTTTAGCTTTTAGTCTCTTATGAATAGATGACAGCACGTAATCGTAATAAACATCTGCACCGGAAGTAAAGAAATTGCAATGACATAAACAATTTTCACGTTTCATCAAACTTGACCTCTGATTCTGCAGAAATGATATTAAATCTATGTGCTAAATTGTAACATTACGCCATAAATTAAATTCTTGCTTCTTTAAAGTGATCTAATATTAAACTATAGATTTTTAGAAATTTATACTGTTAATTTGTTTTGCCTTATTATGTTGCACCATTTTTGTGAAATAAGATAAAAACATGTTGTTTTAAGCTTGCGAAGAATATGAAAGAAGAATGCGTTGAGTGGAGAAGCATCTCTTTTATTACTGTGTGCTAAAATTAAAAAGTTGTTGAGGATGCTACATACAATGATATCATAAAATCTGAATTTAACTAGAGCTAAAAGGTTGTGCAACTTACAAGAGTCATACATTCTTTCTTGTGTGTTTTGAGAATTTTGTTTGTGCTCCGTTTTCTTTATTAATGGAGGATGCCATGTTTATGTTCTTCATACCTCATTTCATCAAGTTAAACATCTTTATTATAGAAAAAGGAAAAAGCCGTGAAGCAAAGAGAAAAAAAATGATGTGAGCATAGAAGAGAGAGAGAGAGTGGGAAAAGAAATGAAAAAAGTAAATTCCTGATTGAATGACCTGAGGAGTTGCTACTGTGGCATGGGACTTGGAATTCGGCCAAAAGAAAGAGTTGAGACTTATCAAAACAAGACAATAAGTCAATTCAATGTCCTACGAATGACGTCAACATAGAGTGTCTCTCGAGAGATTTTATGATTTTTCTTTTATCTTTTTAGCTGAGTGGACAAAAATTTGATGTACTTGTGCTGTGTGGCATAAGAAAGCGGCACTGTCTCCGCGTACACGATTATTTACAGGCTTCCTTTTTTAGACTTTGTTGGTTAAACTGCTGTTGTTTTACTATGGGTTGCTCCCTCATTTACTGTTGCGGATCGTTAATGAAACTGCATTTTATTACAGTCGGTCTAAGAAGGCTTAAAGTATCACTCAGTAACAGAATGTTAGTGCTTGTTTTTAATGAAAGTGAACAGTTTTGGAATGTGATGTAATGTTGAGGTAATTTGTATTGTGAGTAAATTTTGTTGTAATTATTTGAAAAGTGGGTGTAATGAAGTTTCATATTTTTTCTCTTAATGAGAGAGTGGATTAATTTTGTTTCATGCATTTGTGGTTTCATTTGGATAGCATTAGCAGCACGTTAGTATCAGTGTTTGCTCAGATTGTAACTGAATACATTAAATAATAAAGTGTAGAAATGATAAGAAATTTTGCAATTCTTGCTGCCGTTATATTAGAAAGGAGATTTGCGAGTTTTATCGTAATTTAAATTTCTTAGGTTCGATTTTTTCTCTGTAAAAATAAAAACAAAATCTTTAGTTTCTGTTTTTACTTTTTTACTTGTCGTTACGATTTCATTAGGAAAACATAGCTATGAGGGTCAAACACCTCGTAAAGGCTTGTGGCTTGAAGGAAAGTGGTCCGTTGGACAAGGATTTAAGTATCTTTTTTTGGTATAAAACTAATTTGGCGCGTCCACAGAAACTCATTAACGGATGCTGCAAAAGTGCTTCTGTATTAGTTTTCATACTTGGTAAGATAACGTAAATTTTAATAGAATATTTACAGTATGATAATGGTGAGTGTATTTAATTTTTGATTTTGAAATCGAAAGTAAGTACTATATTGATTTTAAGAAATGAGTAAAACTGCATTACGACGTTGAAAACACCTGCACACCTGATTAACGGTTTTTGCCATTTAGCCAATATAGTAGATACAAGAACAAATTCTAAAATTAGATTAATAATCATAGAGTGTTTACTCATATAGCAAAGAATTAACCAAGAAATAAATAGTAATAAAATGGGCATCGGAAAACTTGACTGGAGGGAAGATAAAAGCATCTATTGAAAATCTACCATAGATACTCGAGTTTAGCTGTGCTATAGTAAGCTCTTGGCTGAACAAATAACCTAACTTTTTTCTCACAAATAGAACACTCATCTAAGCTAATAAAAGAGAGAAGGCACATGGGAATGAATAATTGAAAGCTTGTATAATTTGAACTTTATATTTCTTTTATCGTGTAGCAATTTATTCAAGCAATAATAGTTAGTTTGTGTACGATATTTTGCAAATAAAGAATGAATTATTGAAAAATGATTTGACTAAACGTTCTTTTCAAGTCGCAAAACTTCCATTTACTTGAAATTATTACAATAAACAAAATAACCCAATCAAGATGAATTGCTTTAAGTTTTAAAATTGATGGTTTGTATAGTTAAATTATTTAAAAAACAGGAAGGACGTCGCAAAAAAAAGTCGTACAGATGTTGTACTTACTGTAAGCACCTGACCACTTGATGAATTAAGCTTGTAATGGAAAATGTTGAATTTTAAATGCATACCGTACTGGAATAAATATTGATATTTATTTTTAATTATAGAATAGGCTTATACGCAAGGCCAACTATGATAGGTATAATAATATTTAATAATTATATTTTGCAACAACAAAATTTATCAGTTAGTTTTGAATTATATTCGCCTGTATTTCATGTTTTTTTTGGCCTTGTGTTGAGTACAGGCTCTTTAATCAATTATCAGTTAAGATTTATGTTTTCGTGTACACAGAGAAATGTGATACAGAATTAAGAAATATAAAAATTTATTTACTTTGATATGAAATTGACTTAAAACTTAAACATCTAGAATTGAAAAATTGTTTGAAATGGTTGCTGTCAATTTGATGGACAGATAAATGAAAGATAGAATGCATTTTATATTAGTTTGGATGCCATAGAAAAGTAACTTTGGGTTCAAATCAACTCCCATTGAGTATGTTGGCCTTTTTCCCCATTGAGTGCACGAAAAGCGAAGCTTTAGACAGCAACATCTTCACCTTGTACTCAGCTTTTTATGTTTTGTCCTTTGCGGCAAATGTCTGTTAGAATCGATATTGAGTTTTGCTCTTATGCTATTTTTAACCGGTATTAAATGATAACACGGCTTCATCCATATTCATCGCAAACACTTAAAAAGAAAAACAAAAACAAGAAAATTCTTACTTGAAATGTTTTATAATTGGAATGGTAAAATTTCAATAACATTTAAATTTAAGGTTTAAAAAAATTCTAACTCATGTTGTGTTTCGATTTAATCATTTTCTTTTTGTTTTTATGTGACATTTTATCTTTTTTAAAATCTCTAATCAATTTAAAATTACATTCCATATGCTAAATGAAAATATTTTATCAACAAGAATTCATATTTCAGCAATAAAAAGAAAAAACTTAGATAAATCTTATCTTTTTTTAAAAAATTATTCATGATTAAATTCTTTATTTTGCTTTTTAATCTTAAATTTACGATTAAATTTTTTATTACTATCATCATTTTAATTTCAGAAATAAATCCACATAAAATGCAAATTTAAGTCATATAATTTTTCTAAATTAGTTGCATATTAAATGGGAAAGTAATAAATGAAATAAAGAGATTAGCTTTGTTGTATTATAGTTTTTTAAATTTTATTAAGTTGCGTGAATTTTAATTTTCCTTAATTCCATTTGATGCATTTCCGTGCATGGTTTTGAAAACGAATGTCTTGACATGTGCTTAAATGAATTGGTGAGAAATGGTTTTAATTGGATCGGTCTGCAAACACAGACTTCTCAAGTTGAATAAAGAATTGCATTCCATTGGGTCATGTTTCTTCCAACACTTTATAGAAGAGGTTCATTAAGTTTAAAATGGCATAGTTGAGCCGTACGATTTGCTTTCCGTAATGAATTTAATTGTAAAAATGTTTTCAGGCGTTCATATTGATTTGTTATTAGGATTGCAATTGTTGATGAGGTGGTTTTGAATTCTCTAGTGAAGAATAGTGATAAAGAAGAAGCTTCTTATGGGAAAAGAGTCTCGTAAGATGGGCTCTAGAAACAGTTGATTTTTTGAGGGATGGATTGTTTTAAAGCACAAGGACGCAAGAGAAAGGATTGATGATGGAAATGCACGTCTTTCAGATAAGAGAATTGAAATGGAAGAGTTTTGCGGGGACTTTAAGCTGTGTACATTAGCGTTGAAAGAAATATTTTGAAAGGAAAGTTTTTCTTTTCAAAAAGGTGATTTTTAATTCGCTGAATGAGTGAAAAGAGCTGTGTAAACATTTCAATGCGTGTTCTAGTGTTTTATTAGTTTGTTTTTTGTAGATATTCTGTAAATGTGTGAAAGAAATTGATGTAGTGGTGTTGAAGTGTATGAGTGAGTGCATTTTAAACATCAGGAAAGGTTTGATATTGACAGATTAGGGAGCTGTCAAATGTAAATCCAAACAAGAGACAGGCTGATAAATTTGGTGGTTTGCTGAGTTGTTTATTTTCTGCTATGTCATTGGCATAAATTGGTACCAAATCTTGATAAAGTGGATTTTAGTTTAGTGGAAATTATTACTACTGATATCACGATATTGATATCATTTCTGAATTACTGGATTAACTAGGTTTATAACTTGCGGGTTTTGACTATTTAAAGACTTTATTATAGAACGTCTAGATACACTATTGTTTCTAATTCTGTTGAGTTGACATTTCAATAATATGATGCATCATTTCAATATTATTGGCCTAAAAGAATAAAATATCTTAAACCTGAGTCTGTTATTCAGTACATAATTTTATAAATATTTTATTATTGAAAACATAGACTAATACTTCCTCTGTCCTATAATGATTGTCCTACCGCCCAGAATTTTTGTCCCAAAATGATTGTCCAGTTTATCTGTAATTCTCTGGCAATTGGCTCAGACGAGTCAACTTACCCTTGCTCATATGCGGAAGCTTGTAGTTTTTACTGCCTTTGACTTTCATCAATTTAATCATGAAATTTACCTTTATTGCTACAGGCCAACAGGAGATCGCTAAGTTGGATTCGCAAATAATTTGTTTACCTTGCAAATTTGGACTTTCAAGATGTCTAACCTATTAGAAACTATCAAGGGACATTTTGCAATAGACTGATGAAGTGATGACAGACAACAAAAGTCGTTAATTGCCAACTAGCGCGGCTGGAAATTTGAGCCTCAAAGTCAAATATTTTTGCACAAAATTTTTAACATCAAAAAGTTTTTGAGACCGCAACTTTAGGGGGCGTTTACATGGTTGCTGTTTCCTATTTTAAGAGTCTTAGTAACAACTACAATGGTTGACAGGCCTTAATCTCACCAAAGTTCAGAAAATAAACAAACATTTTGGGATGGAGGAGTATAATGCAAACGCACTTTTGCAACTCTTCCTCATTTCCATTTCCCTGTAGTTAGTTCATTCTGATGAAGAGTTACAGCTCAGAGAATTTGCTTAAACAGCAATTCATATTACACAAACACATAATGATATTGTCGCATTATTTTTATTTTTATGTGACAAATTTGAATGGTTTAATGGCAAACATGAGCTATGCTTATCAACTAAACCTTGTTCGAATATTTGAATTGTCACTACGTGACTATGAGTCTAAGAAACTGTGTAGCTTAAGTTAGCTACTTGTGTATTTGTATTGCTTTTGTACGAGTGTAAGTCAATAATAATCAATATGGTTCTAATTTATTGCTACTTTACTACACTGCTTCTTCCACGTGCTCAAATAGGTTTTAATTTTAAAACGAGGCCTTTTGATATTTCTTAAGGCCTCGTTGCATTTAAGAACTGTCATTTGTGGCAGAAAGTGCGAAGAGTTAAAGCAAGAGAAGTAGCAATAATCTTTTTACTTGATGTGTGGGTATGTGAAAAGCAATGAAATAAAAGAAACCAAGTAATGTAAAAATTTTAACTTCTGAAATTGTAACTGCTGTTTTTATTACTTCCTGTTATCTGCATAACAGCAAATTGAAAAGATGTTTAAGCTTGAAGCAAACACTACAATTTGTTATTAGTTTGAAAGTTCAATTAAAGTCTATTAGTCATATGAAAAAAGGTTTCTCGCAGAAACACGTGTAAATTCATAGCTCTTATTATAAGAGTCTCATATGAGACATATGAATTTTCAGTACAACAGAGTAATATAATATATTACTCTGTTGTACAGAAAACTTAACATTCTATCTTTAACATTGTAAAGAGGCGCAAACTTGAGCTAACGAGCTTTCACGAATGTTATTGCTGGGATTTTTTTTGCTACTAAGGAACACATCTATAGTTTCACTACTTGTGAAAAAAACAAGTGGAAATAAATTCTGATTTAACACAGCTTTAGTATCGAATAAATTTAGACAAGAATGGGTTTGAGGCAATATTCGTCAAAAAAAATTATTATAAAAGCTGCCTTTATCTTAGAGGGAAAGTTTTGGGAAGCTTTTAAGAAATTAAAGCAAAAAAATTAAATGATAAAAATTTTGAAAATAATATACAAATTATTTAGACTTAGCCTTAAAGTTTAAGATTGGAAATTTTAGTCCGGAAGGAAAGTTTAAAAAAAGAATCTTGTGGGAACTTATCGACAAAAATTCTTATTTGCTTGAGGATGAATTTGATGCAACAAAATATTGAGACGATTATATCGTGTTTGACTCGAAGGGGATTTATTAATGCAGGGTATGAATAGTTGTTGCAGCAGTTTAAGAAGTTTAAACGCGTGATGATTAGTGATATTGCATGCAAAAGTTGATCCTAAGGGAATCATATGGATGGAGAGTTTTACAGATTGCTACCTTGATTATTATCATGTTCCGCCATTATTGCGGTTTGCACCTAATCCATTTGGCTTTGCAGATGGAAGAGTGTTGGCATGTTGAGTGTTTTCCTTTGAAAAATGAAAGTGGGATCGAGTAAGATATTCATGAAATCTATTTTCAAATTGCTCTAGTGGAAAAGAGGAGGAAAATAGTCATTTTTTTCTCTTTTCTTCGTTTTCTTTCGTCTCAAAACGTTTCTCAGGTCATTGAATTTTGTATCTAGCATTTTGCAAAAGTGGTTTCATGCTCTAGTATTATAGGAGCAGTAGCAATTTGGGTTGGCTTCTCTACCGTAGAATGATATATCAACGATTCAAGTAGGTCGTAATGCATTTTACGAGCTATAGTGGTTACGTGTGAATTTTCTTTCTATTGGCTCAATGTGTTCTTTAATTTTTCTCTTCCTTTTTCTGCCTTTATCTTTTCCCTTTCTTTTTGAAATAGATTTCTACAGGAGAAGTGCATTAGCAATTGGAATTCACAACATGTTTCACATTCTATGTATTGTCTGGATGTTGGAATTAGTATTTTGAATTTAAAATCATTGTAATGATTGCTCGCATTTTTCATATTACAGCTTGAATGTTGTGTCACAGCTGTCACATTTGCAATGAAGGTATAAGCGTATATTTCAGTTTGTTTATTCTGTTTATAAAGATGGAAAGGTTTTTCATGTTGATTCAAACTTTGCTACTGAATAAAATGTTATTTTTTAAAGTATATTTCAAAATGATTGGTTTCCGATTTCCAATGAAAAATTATAAGCATGTAAGATTCGGTAATAGGTTTGTACCAAAGCAGCTTTTGGGTTTATATGTCATAATGCATTGAAGAATACGCATAGTGGGAAGTGGAAAAGAAAATCACTATTGAATTTTAAAGTATACATAAAATGTACAATCTGAACTAGTAAATGTGCAAGGTGCAAAGGCGTCGATTTTTACCTTTTACCATGGGAACTGAATGCAAAACAACTCAAAAAGAAAAAATATTAAAATTTGGAGTTCTAAAAAAATGAAGTCTATTTAAATTCTGTGTCTTTTTCAGTAAGATCAGTCACGGGTCTAGCTATTTCTGAAAATTGTTAGCAAGTACAAAAAGAAAATTGTGTTTTAATGGGGCAATTGTCTTGGCGCCTAAAGACTATGTGAATTTATAGCATTACTTGAGTAAATGTAACTAAGGCAAAACTTATTAGCCATTTATTTTTAAAAGAATCTATTAAATTTAAATTTTAAAAAATGTATTTTCACTCTCAATTGGTGCACGCAATTTTATTTTGGTTGTTTAAGGGTTCTTGTTGTGAATAATCGTGAGTCTGATTGAATGTTACAAATGATTTCTCATTCATTTGTTTGGTTGTAAATACAGCACAGCAATTTTAATGAATTGATGTGATTTATAAATACTTTATTATCCTAACACAAAGACAGATGATTACTTTTTTGTTCAAAATTGATGTAGCAAAAGATTTGTAAGTCCAGACACCGTAAACGTAATCACAAGTTTGATACGAAATAAAAGAAAAAATGAACACTATCCGAATCATGAGTTTTTCGAATGTGAAGAGAATGTGAATTGGATTGGAAAACTTTTGAAAGCTGGTGCTAATCTATATATATAAAAATGAATGTATGTTTGTTTGTTTGTTTGTTTGTTTGTCCCTTATGATCTCCTAAACCATTCACCCAATTGTAACCAAATTTGGCAGGATGAT
>JAQFZN010000803.1:0-22678 GCA_034687075.1 Geophilus carpophagus | reverse complement strand
CAAGTCCAAAAAAGCGTTCAGGACGACCAAAGAAAGCCACAAACCGTGATATGACCGCTCTTAAGAAAACGATTTTAAGAAAATCGTTTTACAACATCGTCAACTCTAGCAAGAAAATGGTCGCTTCGAATAAATAAAGACATGTCAAAAACTACTACATGGCGTAGAACACGAAATTTAGGCTTTAGATCAAGAGTGCCTAAAGTGAAACTGGAGACCAAAAATTGAGAAAATAATTTTTTTTGCTGCCCCTGAACTTTGCGGCAGTGCTCTGTTGGCAAAGACAAACTTTAAACTCGTGGGAATACGATGGAAAAGTATTTGAAAATTGTTTATAAATAAATTTATCTTAATTAAAATAACAGTTTAAGTGCACATTAAATGATAAATACTGATTTAACAGTTAAATTTTATTATTTTTGTTAAATTCAGACAGAAAAATGAAAAGGAAAAATCATAACAAGTCATCATTTTAGTGTTTAAAGTGATTACATTTTAGTTCATGTTTTTAATAATATTTTATGCAATTAACTTTGGTTCTGTTCAATTAAATAATATTTTAAATGTCTAAATCAATTTTGGGTGTTTAGAACTCACTTTAATAACACATTTCATATTTTAATTTGTTTGCATTAATAAACATCAATCTAAATAAATAGCTCCATTTAAAATTCAATTAATTTACACAGCAGCCAATGATTTTTTTATGATCATTATTTAAAATAAATTTTTAAAATTAAATAAATCCCTTAAATTTCAGCGTTAGTTGCTCAAAAATATTGTTTGTTATACAAAGTGGTCGAAACCCAGACAATACGGTGCAAAAAGGTATTTTTAAATTGAGAATCCCACTGACAAGGTGATGGTCCGGGGGTGTGTAATTCCCTATCCCTCCCTTCTTCCGGGTGGTCGGTCGTTAGACCTAAATTGGGCGGCAGAATGAAATGGAGGCTGATTGAAATCAGGCGCAAGAACGTTGTCTTTTTTCTATTTTTTTCTTTACACTTTCCATCCCTCCTATTTTTTCCCTGCCTATCCACACATACATTTACTTTATTTTCAAAATGATGCAACTTTCTCATTCTTTTTTATATCTTATCGTCACTTTAACTCATTTTATTGATTTTTTTTCCTTCTTTTTCTTACTACAGAAATGGGGAAAAAATGCAAACAATGCACAAGATCAGAAACACGTCGTTAACCGTTTAAACGCAAACACCCAGGATCATCCTCCAGCATCCACAAAGAACAAAAATAGAATAATTTATACAACTAAGTTATTGCCTCTACTGCTGAAACAAAAAAAAATAAAATCAAAATATTTTCAACATCTCTCGAGTCAATTTATCACACGAACCGTGTCAATCTTATTGAGCACAAATAAAACACAAGTGAGTGTCAAGTGTAGTGTTAAAAGCGGTGGGCGGAACCCGCTTCGTCACCGTTGGCCAAAAAACTTCGACGCCGATCGTTTGCATGAGCAAAGAAGTTTATGCGCGCACCCTGCCTTAAGTTTGGCGCCAATCCAAGTGGCCTGCGTGAAACGCCATGCGAGTTTTCTGACGTGATGCGCGTGCAAATTAGAGCGCTCATCGCAAACCAGGCGGCACCTGCTACCGCACAGGTCACCCGAACCGCGCGCGCTCGAATGATGGCGGACTCAAGGGTCACTTGTCGTATGGACGCGTTGCGCATCCGAGTGACATTTTTTATCTCAAAGCACCCCCGGCAGGGTTTTCCTGCCCCACGTTCACCCATATTTTGATGAGAAACTTTCAAAGTGTTGTTTGTTCTCGCTCAACTCATTTGCTTGCCAAATAATATTTATAGGAAGAGCTGTCTGAGTCTTAAAAAAGTCGTTGCTTCTTAATTACACTCATGTCCCTATTTTGAAATGAAAATATTAATTTATTTTTATGTAATTGAATTTAGAAAATCACTCACTATGTGTATAATCTATGAGTTTAGTGTTTTGTTCTTTCTGTATAGAAAAATAATACATAGAGAGCAAATCTATATGTTAAAATAAAATATAAAAATAATTATGAATACACAGCAAATATAATTTAAATATTTTTAGTTGTATTTTAAGCTACTTAAACACTTCAATAACAAGTTTTTTGTATGTTTTCACTCGAACTCATTTATATACAACTTATGATAACATAAACTGTTTTTCTACGTTTTTTTACAACATTTCAAAATTTTATTCACTTTTTTATAAACAAAACTAAGTATAGTATTAAACTACCCACTCACTTAAAAATGCAGTGCGGAGTATGTTTATATCAATAAAAACAAAAATAAAAAAGTTTTATTTTTTATTTTTTATTTTTATTGGACTTTTTCTTGTATAAAGTAACGTTTAAAAGGGTCACTTGCATTGTCGGCAACTTGATTCCAAATGATAGGCATTGGTTTGCATTAGTCATGCATGAACTATCGACGTACAAAGTAGTCGATAGGCGAATTATACAATTGCAGTCGGTCTAGTTTTTCTTTTTTTCTCTTCTTTACGCCTCCCTCTTTTTCCCTCTTTGCTCTTTTTAAAAGATATTTGTCTCCGTCGTTATTATCTTTTCAAACGATTCTTTGCTTCAACTTTTTCACCTGTCAACCCTGCCTTGTTGGCACGCGCTCTTGTCATGCCCATAGCGTCCGCTTGCCTTCTCTCGGGCCGAGGGCGCGAGTTGCGCGTCCTGCTGACTCAGCTGTTGGTGCACGGGGAGAAGAAGGAGGGAAGGAGGTGCAAGGAAGGAGAGGGGTTGTGGAGGAGCAGAGGCACACAAGACGCTTCTATGCTGAAGACGATGGCTGTGCTACAGTCGATTTTTTTTTCGGTTGAAAAAAATAAAGTACGAAAGAGTTCTTTTTTTATTTGTACGTAGGATCTCAAAAAATAAAATTTAAATTTAAAAATATTTCTGTGGAATAAATTAAAAATTATAATTTTTTAACTGGTTTGATATAATTTGATATAAAAATTATTTGATTTAGCTTTGTGTGGATAATTTGGATGTGTGTAACTTTAAGTAAAAGTATTAAAAGTACTTAACAAATTATTTTTGTTAATTATAATTAGATTAAATGGAAAAGAAGAAAAAAGTGATAATTGCAGAGTCAATTAGAATGGCGCAATCAGTCTTAGATTATTGGTCTCCAGTTTCGATTTGTTAGGGCTGGGAAAGAGATTGAGGGGGAGAAGAGTAGGCTGTGATAGCGTCTGCATGGGCCGATGATTGAATTCTCCACCGGGAACACTTGAGTGAAGCTAAGAATTGCGTGTTCAAAGTGAAATGTACTTGATTTCTGTTTCACAAAAACTTATTTATTTACATTTATTATTAATTGGGCTTCCTTTTTAGATTAAAGATTAAATCTTATTTTTTTTTTTAACTATAAATTTAATATTTTAATAAAAAAAATTACTATAAACAGGAAATTTATATCAGAGAAAGTTTCTAAAGCAGAAAAAGAAACCTTAGATAAAATATCAATACAAAAGCTGCTTTTACCATTTTTTAAATCCATATAAAAATAAACTTCAACTTATATTTTCCTTACAAAAATTTGCCTGTTAAAAAATATACGCGCCATTTCGAAAACAAGTGTTAATAATAAATGTACAGAAGAAGGACGAGGAAAAGGGTAACCGCTGGGCAAATCAGGTGACCAAAATATCGATTTTTTGACCTCTGCCTATTGACATACAATCATTGAAATTGATTGCACAAAATCGCCATTTTTATCACCCAAAGCTTTATCTAGAAAATCCAGAAAGAAATCTACATTCAAAATTGCCCTGAAAAATCTAATCAAAACGAAAGAAGATCCAACTTTATACTACCACAGCAATGTCCACTTATCACACATCTGCTAACGGTTCATCCATCATTTTCCTTCAAAACTCCTTGAAAATGAATTCGATTTGAAACCCTAAACCACTCGAAAACACCTGTAAGAATTAAAGTTATCAATAAAGAAAGAAAAAAACTAAATGACAAAATGACATGTCCAATGTGCTGACAACGAGGAATTGATGTCAAGCAATGAAATTATCAACTGACTCCTCATCACCCCACAGGCGTCCCACAGCGTCTACCCAGCAGGAGAGGGCAGTGAAGCGAAACTTCTCACTTCACTGCAACACATCTCACTTTCTTCCTCTTTCTCTTTCTCTAATTAAACACGAGCCACAAACAAACATCTTTTTCTTTTCTTTCGTGTAAAACTTGTACTCGTATCTATCTAAAAGTCAATAGACAGTGGTCAGTAATTAAGGAACCTCGCCAGCAGACACCAATTATAATTGGCCATCTATTTAACCTTATTACAACAACCTGGTAGCAGCCATTTTTTATTTTGTCTTTTTGGGGGAGCTTCTTTTAGCGGTTAGCCAATTAATGAATGATTCCCTTGGTGTATCCCACTATCTCATTGACTTTCCATTCGCGTGCGTGTTATGAGAAAAGAGAGGGGAGCTGTGAAGCTTGGCGCTCAAATTAATATTTTGGTGTGAAAAGAAAGAAAAACTTTAGTAGTTGGAGGTTCGGAATTTGAATGCGGTTTCCCAATGGGAATCTCACTTACACGGAAAAAGGAAGAAGAGTGCATGACAAAAGAAAAAAATGTTATTCATTGCCAGTTTGACACAACTTGGCGAATAAGGCCGCCCATGGGGGGTGGTAAGAAGAGGGAAAAGGGGGAAAATGTTTAAAAAAATATGTATGTTAGAGGTTTGAAGAAGGTACATATTTCCATACTGAGTTCCATTTCCTGGGGTGGCGAGTTGAGGGCGCGCCATGTCAAAATACGGGGGCGGGGTAAATAACACCCCCGGGCCGACCATAGCACCGGAAGTGGCACAAGTTCCCCTCACGATCGATTGCGATTTCTCTTTTTTCAATTTTTTTTTCGTTACAAATCGCAATGTGAGTGTAAAGGGCAAAGTTGGATGTTTATTTGTGACCAGGTGAAGTCTTTTACGGGTTGATGGGTTTATAAATATTTTGCTTTTTGTCAAAATTCAATTTTAGTACACTTTGTTCGATAATTTAATTTTATCACCAACATAAGCATTAAAAATCCAGTCTGAACTATATTTAAAACGAAAAAAAGATTGAAAAACAAACGACACCTTCCCAGTAAGTTATCATAACCCAGTCGAGAACAGATCATAAACCAAACCCTTTAAAACTTTGACTATTTTATAAATAGTCCAGTCTTCAAGCTAGACTGTGAGTGGAGTGGTAAGCTCAACACTCCCGGGGCATCACGGATCTTTAATCCGAACATGCATACACATGGTAAAAGGGGGTCATCCAACCTGGCAATAGAAGTGCTAAGTATAGCCGGAACGCAGGGTCGTTATCTGGAGGGTGTAAACGAGGCTATGATGATCTCCATTTACTGCTCAACAGACGCGTCCCTTTACCCTAGTATAAAAAAATAAAAAGAAGAAAAGAAATCTTATTTCGTCGCAAATTAGCGCCTTCAGAATACGAGCAACGCCTTGCAAACGAACCTTGTTACCGAGTGGGCAATAGCACGAGGTGCTACTCGTATTGTTGGCATCGTCAGCTGGCAATCAGCGAGCAAATTATTATAAAAGAATTGGTCGTAATAATTTTATCTGCCAATATAAAGAAGGGTTTGGCAGCTAAAATTAACTTGACAGCGTCGGATGGAACAGACACGGTTACACGATACTTTGCGCCTGCTGAGCCAAAAGGATTGATGAGTAGCGTGTATCAGCTGCCCATTAAATTAAGATTTAATCAAATGATATGTGTTTATTTATTTTGGTTTAATTTAAATTAAAAATTGTTTTTTTACTTTTTTCTAAAACTCAAATAAATTGGATTGAAAAGTATATCAAAAGTATAAATAAAATAATAATGTATTGATTTAAAAATAATGATTTCTTATTTATTTCACTACACTTATTTCCCAAATCAATAATTCAAATTTATAAACTTATTAAATAAACTTTTTTTCAAACATTTATATCAAAGAAAACTAATAAAATAAATCAAATCACATCTAATCTTACTTTCATTGCAATAAACCTTATTTTCGACAAAAAGTGGAAAAACAACAGAGAAACAACAACAGAAACAATTGTATTTGTTTCTATTTTAAAATGTAAATATATAAAATCCAAAGCAAATAAAGAAAAAAAAATGCTTTACATTTTTTTAATATAATTCCACTTTCGAAACAAATATACTCGATTCGATTGAACTTGTTCCAAACTTCGCAACTCTATTGACTTGTAAGAATCAAGTTCCATCTTATCCCACTGATCTATAAAGGATTTGAGTCAAACACTCAACTGCATATAAAGTGATCACAATTCACGTCAACCATAAAACCAAGAATTCCTCCATGATCAATGTCATGGTGTCTTATACATTTTTTCACACATTTTTTTCTATTCTTCTCAAAGGATGCCAAATCCAGCCTACGAGTTGTGATCGCGGTCGTTAACGCGTGCAGGGCCCCATGTGCACATTCCACGGGCCGCTTGGCCTCACCTGAGCAACTATATCACTCCCTGTTTACATAAGATGCCTTGCGGCTGGTCGAAACGTTACAGCAGAGGACTCCCTAAACCATTAAAATGCAAAAGCGCAATACAAGAGAAGGGGTATGGTAAGGGTGGAAGGGGGGAACAGAAAAGGGAGTAAAGAAATCGATTGTGATCGCAATTGATCTGAAAGGCGACTGCGATTCGAGTCTCAAGGGTATCGTGGACCATTCATCCGAACGCGTTTTCTTTTCTCACCAAATCCTCTCTGATGCTCAGTAGGGTAAAGTGAATAACAAAAAGAAGTTGTAAGGAGGGGGAGAAGGAAAATTTGGTTGTTGATGCCAAACACGATTTTTTAGGTGGGGGGGGAGGGTAA
This sequence comes from Geophilus carpophagus, assembly GCA_034687075.1. Taxonomy (NCBI): domain Eukaryota; kingdom Metazoa; phylum Arthropoda; class Chilopoda; order Geophilomorpha; family Geophilidae; genus Geophilus; species Geophilus carpophagus. Next base: position 15,770 of record JAQFZN010000803.1, on the reverse strand, counting down.
AGAAGAGAAAGAAAAAAATGGGGGTATGTTTTGTTTTAGTGTCTATAAATAAAAATTTGTGTGTTTTTCTTATTGATGAAATCAATGTGATATTAATAGTCAATAAGTAAAGAAGATTGATTATTTATGGCATTGATTTTACTACCCTTGAGGGTAGTTTTTGGAACTAAGGATCAGTCTGCATAAAATTCTCGTTTTCCAATAATTAAAATAATTTAAAACAAAAATTCAATATTAATTGATGAATGAATGAACTTGAAATAAAATTGTTTTAAAATTTAAATTTAAACTATTTAATTATTTTTATGCTTAAATCAACTAAATTAACTCATAAATTAAGATTTTTTTTAAAAAAGTAAACAAAATCTAATCTCAATTTTGACTCACTTACCTGTCACTGATCATTTCACCATTTTTGCAAAGAGAGGGGGGTCTAAATCGGGGGCGGAGACGCTGTCACATGTGACTATACACGTGCCTGCCTTCCATTGATTCACTTGGCAGGGAGGAAACGTGACACGTGGTCAACGCGTGCCTCCAACTGGACCTTCAACAAACCCTAACCTAGAAAGCGAACTAAAGAGAAAAAGAGGGCAAAGAAAAAAGAAGAAGAGAAAAAAAAGCTCTTGAAAACGACTGTATACGGCGTGACGTCACATCTAAAATAAGAATACTGGTGTTCGTTGATTGGCAGTTTCTCTTTTCTGGTCCGGGAAGTCGAATCCCACGCGTCACGATTGACGTCATGGTGTCGATAAATAGAGCCGTGGCGTCCTCGTGGCGAGCGCTGAACGGGGCGCAGTGCCAGCCGAGAAGCAAACTCCAAGCACCGGTAGGGAGGTGCGAGTGATGGGTCGAGCGACGACGGTGTAAACACAACCAACGATCAGAAAGCCTAAACAAGTTTGGCGAAACTTTTCCCTCTTCTCCAGTGAGTGAGCATGGAATCGGACGGCTCTCATTTGGTTGACGACTATGTTAATGACTTTGACTTGGAACATCTTGAGGAGGCGGTCAAGCAAGAGATGGACAATAACCGCAAGTACAATTCGGGAGGCGCTGGTTGTGGGGGTCCTGTACCTGTAGCTGGAGCGGTGGTTGCGTCGCAAACAACAGTTGGCAAAGCGAGCCCAGTGCCCCTGTCTCCAGGCACTCCGGGCACACCGCCGGACACTCCAAATTCGACGCCTCAACAGCAAGGTCCTCCTCAAGCTGGAGGACCTCAACAGCAGGTTGGCGGATATACGGTGGTGCCGCCACCTCTTGCCCCTCCGCCACCGTCGGGTCTTCAAGAAAACAAGCCGTCGCTGCTGGACGACATGATGTGGCTGACGCAGAACATTCGATACGGAGGTCTTGCTCATGAACCTCTCGATTTGCGGCCGCAATGTGGTGACGGTGCAGCTGATCACACGTGGCTTTCGTCGGCGGGGAGTCGTACTCCGAAGGAGTACGCACCTCTCCGCCCTCATCACCACCACCACGGCAACATGCAAACTTCTACGTCGGACATCGTGGACGACGACATGCTCATATCTCTGTCGGTGCGCGAACTCAACAAACGTCTGCACGGTTTCCCTCGCGAGGAGGTCGTGCGGCTCAAGCAGAAGCGACGTACGCTCAAGAACCGTGGCTACGCGCAGAACTGTCGTTCCAAGCGTCTGCAGCAGCGGCACGATCTCGAAGCGCAAAACCGACTCCTGCAGTCGGAAGTGCAACGCATGCGGCTTGAGATAACGAGGCTCATGCAAGAAAGAGACCTCTACAAACACCGCTACGACCATTTGCACATGCAGCGAAGTTCGGGAAGGCAAGAATTGGCGCCCACCAATATTGGTGGCACCCCTCAAAATGCTCCAAATCAGTCCTCGCCCGAATTTTATCTGTGACAACGACTGAACTGTCCACCAAGGGACAACAACTCATCGACAACGAACTCTCAAGTGTCGTATCACAATCTGTAAAGAAAGTTTACCAGCAAAAACACGAAAGAGACACGAAAAAACAACAACAACAACAACAACAAAGAAAAACATTTTAATTTTTTGATTTTCAAACAATTTTCTCACATTTCACATCTTTTAAATGCTTCTTCACCACTGAAAAACTTGTACTTTAGAAAGAGTAAAATTCAACACTCGTAGAACTTTTCTCCCATTTTAATAAGCAGCTCAAATTTCACTTTGCATGTACGAAAAATGTAACAAATAGGCCTATTTTAGATTTCCCTTAACTTTAATATACTTGTCATTATTATTATTATTATTATCAGACATTTTAGTCTTATTTTTCCTTTCAATTTAATTTAATTCTATTTATTTTAACTTCTAATTCAAAGCCAGGTCATCACTTAAAACTATCTCTTATATGATGGAATTGTCAAGAAAAGAATTTGATCAAAGTCCCTTTCTTGAAATCACAATTATCTACTTGCTGCTAAGACTACTCGTTTCTCAAAATATCATCGTCTACTCGATACTAGGTCACCACGCACATACAGCGTGTTCTTATGACATCACTTTGTTCTTAATTTGGTCAAGTTTAACATAAATAGTTAACAAATATTTAATTATTATATTTACATAACTATTTAATGTAAATTGTGATCATTTCTAATTCTATTTTTTATTTTCGAATCTAAAATTGATTTCCAGATGTTTTTGTTCGTTTGAGAGTTTTCACTAATTCGATGTGTCCTCTTATCGTTTAGAAGAGAGCAAACATACCCTTAAACTTGATGATAAAACATCTTGATATCATTTTTAATATTGTGTTTTTTATGTGCTAATCATTTTTTGTTGTTCAGACCTCATTTTTATTAAATTGGGCATTTGTAAATTGACCAATATCAGTCTTGGTCAGAAAAAGATGGAAAGTCAAAAGTGATAAGATTTTCCTTAATGGATAAAGAATTTAACTTTTACTGATATTGGTCAATGATAATCAACCCGTTATCACCCAAACAAGTTAAATTGTAACTTAATACTATTTTTCTCAACTTGAAGTGTAAATATAAGGTTATAATTAATTTATTAATTAATTAATTTTTCAATCTATTTCTAATTTGTAGTGAGAACATTTTGAGAAAGTTGAAGATATAAATGCAGCTCATGATTGATTAATTGATTTATTAAATGAAAAAAATTTAAAAATTATATTAAGAAAACCTTATATTATAATAATATAATCCTTTTAACTATTTGGAATAAATTCTATGCATCATTAACCAGTATATTTAGTAAGTTTTATAAGTTTTCAAGTATTTTTTTAATTTTTTTTTCAAAATCATTGGCTTCACAATATTTTGCAAATTCATTCACAAAACTTACTTTTCTAAAGTTATACAAATGTATGTACAAAGGCTCAAATGATTTATGAGTTTCCGTTTTATTTCTCTATTAATGCTAATATAAATGTAAGAAAAAATATATTTTAAGCTCGGAAAAAACTAAAAGAATTATCAATTTCTTGAACATTCTTTCCTAATTTTCAAAAAACCAACTTGAAAATATTATTTAACAATTGAATCAAACATTGGTGAAGTCATTGGTACACTTTTCATTTTCAAAATACTGTTGATAATGACATATAGATAACGATCACGGAAACCAAAATCAACAGTCAAGACCAAGGTCGTACGAAAATCATAGGATGTGATACAAAAACGAAAAAATCAACAAAATGTAAGTTCATTTTAAAAACATACAAATATACGATAATACAAACATAAAGCAAAATCAAAATTAAATAAATAAGAAATCAATCTGTCCTTGATCATTGATTATCAGTCAAGTTCGCGTGATCACTTGCTCGCCTGTGATCAATCACCGCAAACATCCTCGCGCGCCCCGCAGACATGCGTCCTCAACCGGGAAGAGGCAATTGACAGTAGGCGTATTCCAGTACCCCCTATTTTTAAACCGTTTCATTCACTTTTTTTATTATATTTTTCTAATTTTTTTTTCTCTTTTCTAATTCTTTAGGGAACGATACTTGGACACGAAGCACGTTCGCGGCAGAGAGTTACGAGCGGAGCAGTGGGCGCGCGCACAACCCAACGGAGACAAGTGCGTGGGCCCGCGCGTCCCTTTGGCGTCTCACAACTGCTTGGCCTTCGCCCAACTTCTTTTTGCCAGACTTGTTGGCAGGTAAGTTTCTTCTTTAGGCGCGTGCATGCACTCGTTATTGACTTTTGAACCAAACGCATGCGTCCTTTTACTCACTCGCCACCTGTTCGGTGTTAGTTCAGGTTTCTCTAGTCACTTGAATCCTCCTATCCGACCGATGAATAGATAAAACATTGTGAAAGGTGTTCTCTTTCGTTTCTTTTTTTCCTTGTTTATCAGGTGTGACATTGACAGATGCGCGGATCTAGATATTTCCTTGTCACGTGGAGGTGTTGAATTATTATTTCTAATTACTTAGAATTTTAGTTTGATTAAATTGAGTTTCTATGTTTTATCTATTTTTATCATTGAATATTTATCTCGATTTGGCTCAAATGTGAATAAAACAATAGCTAATTTTTAGAATTTAGATCAACTAAAATAAGAAATTGCTTTTTAAAGATGTTATTGAGGGATGTTATGTGAATGTCATTGGAGAATGTTTCTATACAATTTATTGTTTGTACAGCAATTTAACTAAAACATTCATCAATTTAAATTGTAAACAAAGTTTCTCACATAAATAAAGCGAAAAAAATGAAAATCTAAATAAAGTCTGCCATGTTTAAAAACATTTTTTCTTTTTTAAAATTTGCTTTAAATCGCAAGTGCCAAAAGATCTGAATCAATCCAGTTTAAACCCAATTCCGATTTAAAGAAAACAAAATCGTATTTAACATAACCATAAATTATTCACTAAAGTAGCACCTCTACCTTAAAAAATAGTTTCCGATCCAACCCTTTCATCTCATGATTGACCATTGGCTACTTCCTATCTTCACCTCTGACCTCTTGATTCTCCCGATTCAGCACTTTCAGCCGGAAAGAGATGAAGGAGAGGATCGAGAAAAGGGGAGAGAGTCTTTTAACGCAGTGAAGCATTCACATGTGCTAGTGTCCGGTTGGGTATCCTCAACGAGTCGGCATTCAGTATTCGCGTCTCCCTTTCACTTTCACCTATACCCTCGACACTTGTTCATCTCTACCCTTTTTGCACACCCGCCTCACGCACCAAACCCTAATTAGTGCTATTCATGGCGAGTCACGTGACAATTTGGCATCGACTGAATTCAAACCGTGCCTTCTTTTTAATCTGCTAGATGAGACCGCGTCCATCCGTCGTAATTTTCTCGACACTTTGATTTTATTCCCCTCCTCCCTTCACAATCATCAGTCCAATGCGAGATTGAAGGTCGTCGAGGTCTTACTTCCCCAACCAGATTGGGGTGACAGCCCTTTTGCCATTCACCCACGTAATCTTCCGTTAGGTATCCGTGACGTCATTTCATGTTCCTAACCGAAACCCATTCGATACAAACTATCGAAATTTCAAATGCACAGGGCCCTAGCAATTTTTATTCCAATTCTAATAAATATAAATTCAATAATAAATAAAATATTGAAATAATTTTACACTTTTTAAATTTTATTTTAAATTTTAAAACCGGATGTTATTTGTTACTGTTGTTTTTAAATCAAGGTCTATCGGACCAACCATTCAATCAAATATGATCAGTGACGTAACTATGTGTGCATGATTTCGCAGTTTAAGGGATCATGGAGTTCGAAGGCCCGGTCAGCATTTTAAGACTCATAATTGTAAAATTAACAAGAAAGGGCCCTTCAAATTTTTTTGTAAATAGGCGAGGGAGCTATCAGGACGAGCCCCAAATCATTGAATGGGATATGCCCATATTTGCTCAAATTTATGATGTATAAAATTAGAAAATTAAATCCCATTTATATATACAAAATGACAACATTTCTTAATTTTCCCAAATTTTTGAATGTTTTGACATTTTTTCAGAAACTTAGCTCATAATTTAATGGCTACTTCAGAGGCTTTTTAGTAGCCCGCTTAGAGATTACGTGTCGTCGTCCAACGGCTCAAGCTAGCCGGAACTTGTACGGGTCGATCCAGATCGATTCTATCCAGATCAAGCATCACACACCCTCTGCTTCCACTACCTTCTTCATCACCCCTCTCTCTCTCTCGCTCTTTCTCTTCTTTTTCATCCCCCCTTTGGCCATTTAGATTTGGTCGGTGTTGTGCTCCTGTAGATGTGGGGTTTGGCCAGCGGGAGGAAGGGAATAACTTCCCCCTCGACGAATGTTTCCTTCAGCCTCACTCTCGATTTATGACGTGCGAACTACTTCCGGCTACGCCGCCACGCGCATATACGGGCAAAAAGTTGAGTTGAAAAAAAGTTAGGGGAGTAATTAGCTAAAAACCTAAGTCAGTTTCTCCCTTTGCTCCCAGAGGGAGGTCGACAATTAGTCAGACTAATTGAATTAATTAATGAAACACACAGTCGACTTTCATTATACACCCCTTCCCTTCTTTTTCCCCTTCTCAAAAAACATTGTCGAAATGTTTCCGGAAAGAGAAGAAAAAGTCAAAAGACGTTTGAAATTAGAAAATAATTATTTTTTAATTATTTTTTTTAAAAAATCTTTTAAACAAAATATAGGCCCTGGTCCTAAATCCTCTTAAGAGCATTGTAAACACTTCTCATGAGGGCCCAATGACACCACACCAAGGGCCCCATAAAAACTTAAAATGGCCCGAAGCAAAATAACAGTGATTTTTTAACTTTACCAGAGCGCCGTTAAATATTAATTTAACCTTTAATAAAAAACTAAATCTCAAACTTGCATCACTTATTCAAATTTTATATCAACAAAAAAATTCTAATGAGGATCAATTAATTAATTTCCATTAAGCCATTTAAGCGACCATAAAAATAAATATTGTTGTGTTAAAAATGTCACGAGTAGAAACATTTCAATAGGTAGTTGATGGGTGCGTGTTAGCATAATGGGCCCCCATTGTGCGACTCCCTCAACTCTTTTAATTACTCGCAACTTCCAACTCCAAGTCTGCATAAAATTTGAATTTTTAATTGTTGGCTGCTGATTGGAATGTGGTTCCTTAAAAGCCGACTTGCACGCCCACCTTCTCGTGGGTGCGTTCTGTTCTAAAAATATGCATAATTAACAGAGCTAATGGTCCTCTGGCGGGATCAACTTTGTTAACTGTTTTCGTTTTTTAACTTTCATTTTTTTTTCGAAAAAAAAAACCGCCATATTTGGAAAATCGAATCGAACGCGCGCGCCTTCCGTCCCGTATGGAGAACAACGTTTTGGCGATTCATAATTTAAAAAAATTGCGCGTGATCAGTCGATCGATTTCTTTTCCTTTTTTATCCAGACTGTCTCGAGCGATAGAAAAAAAGAGAGTTGATCGGTTGCTATATTTATTGTGTCACAACTCTCCCCAATTTTACATACCCCAACTCGTAAAATTACGTCACAGCATGGGGGAAATGATAGTGTATTTAGCAATAAAGCTTTAATCGAATAAATCCAAAAAATTACAAAGATAAATAAAAAAAAAAAATAACATGAAAAGATTTATGTTGTTTTTACATAACACCAAAAATGTTTACCCGCCCAAAGCCAAAATTAAGAAGAATTTGTGAATGGAAATTTCTGCGTCATTCATCAGTTGCCAGAGTCAACTCTTTGATGCCAAGTTGATGTAAACCCAAATAGCAAATCAAATTTATCTTACACCGTGTTTGAAAAGTAGGTAAAAATGCGAAACTACACAACCAACTTTGATCATACCTTCATCCCCCTCTTCCCCTTTCTTTACCTCTGTTTGAGATGAGGAACTTATTGATCGCTCACAACCCTCTCCCCCTTTCCCCCATCCTCAAGCTTGGCGCTTGGCGCTTGGCCCAATGGCATTGCCATTCCGTATGCACGTTCTAGCTTTGGCTCGGCGTCAATACATTGAGGAGACGAATACCCCTTCCCCTCTTTTTGTAACCACTACCCTTATCCTACTGTGTCCCATTGTCAACCTTGTAAACACACTTTTCTAATCTCAAGATGGACTAACCAAGTTTAGACTTACTTTAGTTTACATGATTCGATTTATTATTTTTATTTTATTAAAAAAATGCACAAATCGATTTTTTTTCGTTTCAATTGAATAATGAATTGGTAAGCAGTACAATTACATTAAATTATACCCAGGCATGTTTGAATATCTAATACAAAGTAAACAAAAACTTTGTTACACTAAATAGAATTGTTGAAATGTATGCACCTTTTAATAAGTGATGAAGCCGGGGAGCTTTTCATCTTAGGCTTCCCATCAACACTCCCACAGCAAAATCAGCTAAAAGAGCATTTTCCCGGGGAATTATAACACAAATATTTTCAGATAAATTGAGGGAAGGTTTTTAAATTACTCTTCTTCCCTCCACTCCCTTAAATTTGCCTCACCTCCCTCTTTGAGCTAGGAAAAGAAGTGAAACTTGCCAATTTTGCTTGTTTCGAACCGTGTGTTAGGGGAAAGAAAGCAATTCTCTATGCTGTTGCCAGGACGACTGTGATTTCACTAAAATCAGACAAACGGGGGCCAAATGGAATATCTTTGCGAAAAAAAAGAAAGAGAAACGGCACAGTTGCGCGTCACACACGGTCCTGATGGACCGACACGGAACCCTCAGAAAACCCAGGTGCTACTTCGACAGCGTCACCTCTTTTATGGCCACCACATATTCCCTTCTGCCGAATTCACTTACAAACAGTCTGTCGACTGAGAAAGGAAAAAAAATATTTTTTTCACACTTTTTCGAGATTTTTTTTATTGAAGTCCGGTGAACGTGACTAGGGACGCCCTTGCATGTCGTTTTCTTATCACTTTTTTGTATCAGGTATGTTTTGGTTCATGTGGGTTTTTTGTGTGTTTTTTGGTGTTGGTATGGGCGCTCCTTCTTTTAGTAGTCGCTCGGGAATGAAGGCAGCGCTTAATGGCGGATATTTTGGCCGCCGTTGAGCGCGCTCTGACCAACAGGGGGCGTTAAATCTGTCATCAGTCTCCGTTTAAATCATGAGATCGCCTTGTGACGTGGAGCACAAAAATTCCATTGGGAGATTGAACAAACTCAACTTTCTTTTTATACATTTATAAATATACACAAATAAATATAAATATCAACTTAAAAAAAGCTAATTATATCCACTTTCTAACCAATTATAATAATTCACACCCAAATTACACATTTTTTTCGATTTATTCCTCCATTTAACAGTTCAGCACAATTTATGACATCATTTCCGCTAATTGTGTCAACTTAATGTAACTCCTTGTTACTTTTTTATTATCATTATTTTTATTTTTTTTTTGTAAAAAACGATTGGCAATTTTTACATCCTAACTTTAGCGAATGACGTCAAAATGACGTAAATGGGCTCAAGTTTCACCTCAGTCTAAATTTATCCTCACCCTTTTTCTTCTTCCCCATTTGCTGATCATGTAAAGGGAGAGAGAAAGAAATTGTCGCTGATATCGGACCGATCCCCCGACCACACATCACCGATCCCCCGACGCTGGGGTGTGTGGGCTCACTAATGGATCATATGAAAGTGCGAATGACGCTCATCAACCAGGTTTAATTATAGACTAAAACTGGATATCGGAATAGCCAAACGAAATATCTCTTCTTATTTTTATATTTTCCTATGCGCCCTTCACACTCGGTTTGAGTTTCACGACAGGAAGAGGACTTAAACAAATCTAAATATATGAACAAGGGCCTCTTTATCTAAAGAAAGGAAATGACGTTTAAAGACCTGATCGATGTCCCATTAACATCCCCGGCCATCATCTTTGCTTTTTGTAGCACCGCGACGTCCATGTTTGTCCAATTGATGATTTGCAATGGGCCTATTTTTACTCGCATGTCTGAGCACCTCTGTAAATAAATCCAATCACTTATCCCTTGCTGTTTCTATTGATCTCGGACGCGTTTGAGAGTACCGAAGCTTACAAGGGAGCAGAGAATTCGTTTGCATTTTCTTTAAGAAACAAACCTTATTTGTTGCATCAAACGCATTGTTTCGTTCAAAGTGTCAGGGTTTTAAAGAGATTAAATCAGATTAATCTCTCAGTTTGAAACCTCTTAGTAGAGTATTTGATTCACCTTGTCCTTTCCTCTAATTTCGTCACATTTTTCCCTTCCAGACTAAACCAAACTATTTTTGTAACAACTTGCAAAGATGGGCGTACTTGTTTTACCGTTAAATCAAAGGCACTCGCTTTTTTTTCTATTCTTCTCGGCCCAGAGGGCGAGCAAGAATATTACGTGTATTTTTCTATTTCTTATTTTTTTTGTTTCTGTGACGGATTATAGCTTTGCATGGGTAATTCGCGCAGTGGGACCCTCTGCGCACACGGCCGGCGAGGCATCGCGCAGGCGGCGAAGCGCGGAAATTTTTCTCTTTTGCCGTAAATTCATCCATCTCTGGAGGAATGAAGAGCGAGATCTCCCCTCTTGCTCGTCTGATGCATGAAAATTACAATAATTCCGAGAGAAATTGTTAGCGAAAACAAATTCGTCCCTTAGCACGGATCAAAATGACAGCTAAAGAAACGGATTTTGGAATTAACGAAGCAAATATTTGCCGGATAATAATTCTAAGAGCAGTATCGGTAAATGTCGCTTCCCCTCGCATTCAATGTTTCCTGAGGGCGGCATCACGAAATAACGTACGCGCTAAGAACAACCTTTTGGGCATGGCAGAGTCCCACGTGGATGGGTGAGCGGCCTTTTACCTTCGATGAGTGCCGAGTAATTGAGCAAACGAGACTTCGCCAGAAGGGATGAACCGGGATGTCACACATTAAGTAATCGGAGGAGATTAGGATAAGGAGAGAAAAATGCACTCCCCTCTCCCTTTTTTTAGATGTAAAAAATAAAGTAATAAATGAAAAAATTTGATTTAATACTAAATTTAATATTAAACAATTTTAAAAGCAGTTAATAGAAATGTTTGTAATCGAAACATGAGGATATACGGTTATGTGAATAGCTTAATTACTGTTTTCCCCACTCACATTGATGTCAGGCCTGAGGGTAACACGTTTGATGACGTTTTTATTAGTGTGTTTGCTGTTAGAGGTGCTAGAGAGTCTTTTAAGAGGTAATAAATTGTTCTGTTGATTACAAAATGCGAAATTTGATTTTTTTTTAAAAAAGCATAATTAAAATATTTCATTTATTTGTATGAAATATAACGAAATTGCAACAAAAATTTATTATTAAACAAAACATAGATTTTATTAAATTTTGAATTTATTATTTTAGAACCTAAAAAACAGAAATATCAAAACAATTTTTTATTTTAGGGCCCGGAAACCTTTACAAATTTGAGGCCCTGGTTTATGCGGTTAAAACTTAAATTCGTAAAGTAAAACTTACACTTTTTTATCCGTGCAACAAAATATCCAAAATAACACATCAATTTTATGGTATATTTTACAATATTGATAGCTGTGCAAAGGGTAGAAAAAGTGTGTAGAAAAGAGTTTGGTTGATTGGAGCATGTAGGAAAAGCGTTTGGCACGTGGCGATAATGTGAAGCATATTGGCGGGCCTGAGTCGAATCAATTTGGTCATAAAAGGAGATTGACACTGGATTGGCGACGCGCGCGCGTCGTAACGCGTTCTGATCCGAACTTTGATCTGCATGCGTAGAAAGAGAAAAGAATGGTGGCCCTTGATTCTTTACTCGATAGCTCACGTGACCATCTTCTCGCAATATCTTTTGGGTTCACGAGCGACGCAATGTCCTCGAAAAGCCTCCTCCCGATCAGGCGCGAGATGAACTTTATCTTTCCTCGCCACGTTTCCCCCTCCGATACTCCCCGCGCACTCCCCTTACACCGAACGACCCGTTTCGATCGGATCGAGCATTCGATTCGCTATATCGAGGACCCCTCGGTTTTGCCCGCCTTGTGATCGCGCGCGTCTCTTCCTCTCCACGTTGCCGTGTGTTATGCGTTTTCTATAATGCGTCGAGCAATTTGCCTCCTGCGGTCGCTTATCGGACGACGGGCGAGGATAATTTTCATAATTAGGTGCCGCCACGATGGCCTCCCAAAAGCGAGGACAGGGAATCGTAGATCGTCACCGCAAATTAGCACATCCACGAAGCGTCAACACTTCTTCGACAAAGGCGAACAAGGCGCGCCAAACTTAAACTTTTTATTTTCTTTTCTCGTCTCAGGTGAAACGATTAATGGAAACTTTGCCCCGACTAACAAGACCCTGAGAATAACATTACTGCGTCTGCGCACCTTTTCCCGATGGCTACAGATAATTAACGCTTTCACCTCTAACACTGAATGGGTCACGAGGGACCTGCACGTGTCTTGGGGTTGCCACTCATCACTTACAGAAAGAAAAAAATTATTTGAATGCTAAATATTAAAGAGAACATGTTTTATTTTTAGGTCCTTAAAAATAAAAATTTGGGGTATCTATTCTGTTATGTTTTTGGGGAGGGGGTCTTTCAGTTTATTTTGGGAATATATAATAATATGAGTTATTAATTTTGTTTTCAATAACACCTGGTACAGGAAATGAGGCATACTTTTAGCCAAATCGGAAGTGTCAAGAGGTAGCGTGACTTGCCCACCTGATGAAGTCAGAGTTAATTAAAGGTGAGTTTAACAGGTGTATTAAATTTATTTACAACTTATTAATAATTCATCATTTTTTTATTACTACTGATCAAATCTCATTATGGTAAGCATTGAATATGACAATTTTTTTTAAAAATTTTAATAATTTGTATTTTTGAGTCCCGAAAGTGAGTTAGTCAAGGCGGCTTTCAACAATACTACTTGTAAATTCAACACTGAATACATAGACATACTTTCATTCCTTTTGGTTCAAGTTTAGATAACAAAGGCTTAATTTAATCAACATCAAAGTTATTAAATAAAACATGATCATTAAATAACGATGCAATTGATTCACTTTCACTCATACTTGATTACAGGTGCTTATTTTTTCATACACATGTATTTATTATTAAACACAATATTTCGATAATGGCTTACATACGTTACATTTTTTTATTAAGAACCTTTCATTTCCGCTGCACCTGAATTGAACGGAACTCAACATCATTTCCTAAACCTAAATTCATGTTTTGTAATTTGTCAATACGAAGCCATTGAATATTTTTTTTACTTCTTAATTTCAATTCCAACCATACGACCTTCTAAAATAAATTTAAAAACAGTTGAAAAAGCAAGATATGACACGTGGCCCGGGGCCCTCAAAGTATTAAGAACCCGAGCCCCAAAAATAATAACCATTATTATAAAAAAAAAAAAATTTCTTTTAATTTCTTTATTTTTAAAAAATTTCTTTTATGGGGCCCCTAAAATATGTTACCCCGGGGCCCCTTCAAGGCCCTTGAGCCCGATATAATAAGCATTATTACAAAAAATAAAGTTTTCTTATAATTTCTTTATTTTTAAATTATTATTTTTTTCTGGGGCCCTAAATTTATTAACCTAGGGCCCCTTTCAAGGGTAAATCCAGGTCTGGAAATGTAATGAAAGAGAGAGAGAGTGCATGAAAATCATAAGCAGTTTATACGCGTTTCCTTTATAGCGATAACCTACTTGTAGTCTGTCTCTGGTTCTCAGCTTCACCAGGCATTAAAGCGAGGCCATCTTCCTCAGCAAAGGGATAAGATAAAGAGGTGGAAGACACCATTCGGCCCATTTGCATCTTCTCCCACCACCCAAACCCTCTACCCCCTTTCTCGACTGATCAATTCGACATGACGACCCACACACATGGAACCAGCCACAATGGCTCGCTCGATATCCGATAAACACAGTAAACGTACCACTCACTTTTCGTGCCAACTTTCTTAAATTAAATCCAATGCTGTAAATCCGTCGCCATTTTGAATAAAATGTAACAGTGAAAATAAACAAGACTTTTAATTAGGATAAAGTGTTTGTAAACTGTGGAAAGATTACTGCAGATGGTGGTTGTCTTCTCGACTAATATTTTAGGATTAAATTTGAGAGAAAGTAGGACACGGAATTAACGAGACATGCCGGGACCGTTTTTTTTCACGCTATTTAGGTTTATGGTGTTGAGGAATGTAAACGCAATTATGTCAATTTATAGTTTTACTATTTATTAATCTCTAAGAACAAACCTTTAAAAACAGGAGTAGTAAAAAGAAGAAAGTTACGTCAGTGTTTTTATTTCATCGGATACGAAGTATGAGCTTAGATATTTCTTTATCGTAATAAAATTACGTAACGTATGGGTTAAAATAATTTATGATGTGTATGAATCAGAGCAATAACGGAAGTAACGCAACAAAAGTGTAATATAATAATGTGTACTGAAATAAAACTGTAAGTTTGATTAAGGTAAATAGATATCTTAAGACACATAAAAGTATTTAAGTTATATCTGTTTTTAATTAAAAGTTTTATCGAAAAAATGTTGTGATGTACTAATGTGATATTTCCCCGCAGGGTGGTGCTGTTGAACAACTGCTCGGAATTTTCTAAGTTTCATATTTTATATGAAATATAAATCAATAAGGGGTTTCAATAAGTATGTGATTATTTGATTATTTTGATTATTCCAATAATCATAAACACCCAATTATGAATGCCCAACACTGAAATGTGATTATTTGATTATTGTGACATGTGATTTTATATAAGTCACGTGACTTCCTGTGTAATGTTATTAATTCTGGATTCCTTTGTAATTTTTCCCTCCATGTTCCTACAAGCAAGTAAGAAAAGATCACAGGCAACCTGAAAATGTGATACAAGCTGTGTTTCCATGGAGATTATTATTATAGGCGGAATAATTTAATTTTATGTTTAAAGACATGATGTACAGTTTGAAAAAGTTCTAAGAAATAATTATTTCTACTTCTAAAGTCTTCTTATAAGTTCAGTTGAACAATAACCCAGTCAAAACAACAACAACTTGTTCCGCAACAGTTAGATCGGATCTAGCGCGGCCATGTTGTCTTCACTCACTCAATAGCTAATAATCAGGTAAAGTAAGCAGAAAATCATGGTTTGGGATGATTAGTTGATTATCTGATGAAATGCTTATTCACAGGATTGGTTGAATCCAGTCATGTGAATAATCAAATAATCAAATAATCACATACAAAAACTAAGATTAATGAAAAATTTCAGACATGTAGTAAAGATCAAAACCTTTGAAATTTTGTCCATAAAGGGCAAAAACAATCAGTGAACAAATAAACTTCAATTTAAACCAATTCACCATATTTGAATTGATTTCATTAACACTTCAAGTTGAATTCCTCTTTCAAATTCAGTAAAATATATCAAAAATTTTCAATAAATAAAAAAAAAACAAAATAATCAGAATTTCATCAATAAAGGCTTTGAACGTTTGTCCATAGAGGGCAGAAGCAATCGATATCATAAATAAAAGCTTCAAAATATCATCAGTAGAGGACGAAAACAATCAGTAAAGATATTAACTTCATTTAAAATAATTCAACATATTGATAGGATATACAAAAGATAATAACATAAATTAGTGCTTGTGTATAAAGTATATGTTGGAACAGGCGAACAATATCGCGTGTATTGCAATGGGTTGCTGTCATCGGTTCGAAATCAATTGGTTCGAACAGCAATAAATTTAAATAAAAAACATTACTGTTTTTTATTCAAATAGTTCGAATCTAATTGTTTAAAAAAACAAT
>JAQFZN010000802.1:0-22684 GCA_034687075.1 Geophilus carpophagus | reverse complement strand
GAAATAAATATTTACTTTAATTAAAAATAAAGGAATTTTTATAAATAAATTTGTTTAAGTGAAGTAAATTTGATATATATATATATATATATAAATTAATGATTATTTGTATTGTTTTTAATTTTTAAAATTTAAATGGAATTTTAACTAAATATAAATGTTAGATTATTAAAAATATCTCAAATTAATGATTATTTGTGTTATTTTTAATTTTTTTAAAATTTAAGTGGAATTTTAAACTAAATATAAATGTTAAATTATTAAAAATACCTAAATGACTTCCTGGTGAATGTTTAATAGTGTGCACTTAACACCTTCCTAAATTCAAGTAATTTTCTACACTTGGAACCGGTCCGGGTGGTTGGTGGTAAATCAACCTTGATTTATTAGTGCAAGAGTAGCTAAATATAAATTCGAATGAGTCTTGTACTAAAATTCTCTCCTATTTTTTTCGACAGAAAAATCTCTAATTTTTTTTATTTTTTTTATTTTTTTTTCTTTGTGTATAAATTTCAACTTTAATCGAAATAGGTTTTGAGAATGGGTAGTTAGTGGTTTGGGTGTAAAATGGTCATGGTGAATGCACGTTTATTCCGAGTAATTTTATTTTTATCTTATCTGGTGCCTGAAAAAGCCAGATGGATTTTGGAATTAAGTAATAAGGCTATTTTATTATTTTTTTTAATTTTATAGTGTTTAATGAAATTATAGGTAATTTTGGTAGGAATTAAATGAGAGACGGTGATGAAATATAATTTTTATTGATTAATTTTTTTTTTTAATATTTATTACAGGCATCTTCAAGAAAATGACGTCGGCTCTACGAATGACGACGAGAGTTGTAACAGTGACTGTTCGACACATTATATCACGATGACCAGTGAGGATTTATTACAACCTGGCCATGTAGTTAAAGAGCGATGGAAAGTGGTTAGTATAGGAAAAAAAGTGGAAAGTTTTAGTTTTAACAGTAAAATTTTAGGGACTGGATTTTTCGTATTTATACGAAATGAACTTCGAAAATTTAAAATATGAGAAATTTGTGCTAGTCGAGGACAAATGCTGCCTCTTACTCATAAGTGCTGATCAATCATCTATTTTAACTCGTTTTGTCTTCTAAGGAAAAAATTGTTCTATTCATTTTGAAGTATAAATCCGAATGGGGATGAAAATATGTTATTAATATTGAATTGGAAAGTTTATAAAAGCGTTAAGAATTTTTAATATTTAGCAGTTGATCTCAAGAAAAATGTGCTTTTCTTGCTTTTTCAAAGGCATGAAGCACGAACAAAACATTTTTTTATTTTGTTTTCATGATTTTTGCTTTTTTTATTTTGTCGGAATTTACTACCTCTTGAAAAATGCCGCTCTAAGCAACCGCCTATATAGCTTATATCTAAAGCTAGCATATAGGGAAATTTTATTTTCCAAACTGAGTAAGGCGGTGGAAGATAACTTTTATATTGTTGGGCCCGTAGCAAAATAATTTGGCAACCTAAGTCATCTTATAAATTTTTAACACATTTACATTACATAATTTATATAATTTCATTCGTAATTTAGTTAATGTTTAAATTGACACTTGTACATTAGAATATGTGTCAAAACAAAGCTAAATTTGTATTCAGTAAATGTAAATCTTGTGTAAACACGAGATTTTATGGAATAGGTTTTTTATGGAGTTTTAAAAAATTAAATCACACTAAGGATATAAGTAAAAATGAGTAACGAGAAAATTTACATAAATTATTTTATTCACCTTAATTAAATTATTAATGTTTTCTTTCTCAGTTAATTAAATTTATTATAGACATCATCTTGAAAGAATTTTAATTATTTTTCATTCTTTTTTTCTTTTTTTCTGTTTTGACTCTTGTTTTAAAATTTATTAGCAACACTTTAACAGAATCTTAGATCTAGCTGGGCTTGGATCACCTCATTCCGGATTATATAATTGGGAAAGAAAAAATTTAATTGTAAGCCTAAGGTCTCTAGGTTAACTGGTGAGCATCTTCATGGGTTATTGTGATGTTATGTTAACCTACGACTTTATACTTCTCTTTATGATTATTTTTAAATAAACTGCTTAGCATAACAACATTAATTCTCTAATTATTTTTTATGATTAAAGTTATTTCTTTTTTTTGGAACTGAAAACCACCACTTTGTAAATATATTATTATAAATTAATAAATGATTAAATATCAATTACCAAAATCATACCCCAAGTAATAAATCATAAAATTTGAATTTTATATAACACAAAAAGTAATGATCCATTAAATTCCAGTTGATGAAAAATTTAAATCGACATTTTATTTTTATTTCTTTTTTATTTTTATTTATTTGTTTATTTTGAGATTTTATGTTTTTTCAACTAATGATCTATGATTGAACTATATAATATAGTAATAACACTTTAAAAAAAAAAAAAAAAGAAAGCTGTAGCAGTTTGAAACCAAGGATTTGCAGCTCGTGTTGATCCTAAAATACCCTCTTTAACTCGTTTGCCAAGTCTACAAGTTGAGAGAAGGGTAAAAATCGGACATTTGAACCAAGTTGCGGAAAGAGTCTTTGATGTCAAAGTGGGAGGAAAGAGGTCTTCGCGCGCGCGCTATATTTTTTATGGTTCTAGTTAATTTGTCAGGTTTGTTGGACTCATTCATCTTTAACCGTGACCTCGCACGAACTGATTTTCTCAACCGTTACAAATCTAAAAAGTTAAAAACCATTAAATAACCTAATTGTTTATTTATACATAGATTTTTTTTCATAACTTAAGAAAAGAAGAAAAGAATACAAATGAGTATATTCACCCTTTGTGTTTACATTGTAATAATTTTTTTAAAATTTTATTTTTATTAGCAAGTGATTAGGATTGAAGCCAAATGGGACAGTTTTGTCTACTGAACCATGTTAATGATGATCGATGACTACAAAGCGCATTGTATTTACCTCATGAAAGAGAAAATGCAACACAAGAATGTTGACAATATCTCGCATGATATTACTCATCTCATTTACATGAGATTTGTTATCTAATATGAAAGGTATTCGGTATCGAGGGATGAAATCGGTACCGGAATACAAAGAGTCCTTTTGTTGAGTTGGGAGAAGTGAGCCATATTGAAAATGGTCGTAAAAAGGTTAAAGGATGAAACGTGCACGGGTTGGAAGTTTGTGCCAAACGGTACCTTAAATGTTATTTTGAAATGGATTTGGAAACTGGTTCATCGTTCTATGTCGTATACGATTACCTCCATTGCTGATTCAATTAGACCGTTTGACCTGAATGAGTCAAGTTGCTAAGAAATGGGTACATTTTTCTACGTGATGCTGTGGGATGAAAATAAAAAATAATTAGGTGGTGTGGACTGAAAGAGGCCAAAGTCAGATGAAATCAGGTTTCAGTGTCTTAAAGGAATATAAATGGCTATGAAATATTAAATCATTTTATTGATTTTCTTTTTTAACGTTTCTGAGATTGAAATGTCATTTTCCAAATTTTTCATCATTTTTCTGTAAATGACAGATTTATTGAAGTTGACTTTAGGTTTTGATTTGACATTTTACTGTGCAAATAAATTTTTTGATGTGAATTTGTAGTATAAATTGAAAGTTGATTGTTATTGATTTTTACAGATACGAAAGATTGGTGGTGGTGGTTTTGGAGAGATCTACGAAGGTTTAGATTTATTATCGAAGGAACCAGTGGCTTTGAAGTTGGAGTCTGCAAAGCAAGCGAAACAGGTGCTCAAAATGGAAGTAGCAGTGTTGAAAAGACTGCAAGGTTAGAGCTTTATTTGTAATATTTTATTTGAAAATTTTCCTTGTTTTATTTTTGTTCCTCCAATCCCTAAAAACGTTATTGGATATAATGAGGGTTCTAACAGATGTAGGATTAGAAACGCATGAGTGGGAGGAAGTAGAAATGAAAACTGAATAGCAGGGTTTTGTTTTCGATGTGGATAAAATGTCAAGCTAAATTTGAGCAGGTGAAAATAAATAAAATGTTTCTCTTAATTTCCTGTCTTTGTTTTTGGAATTTGCTTTGGTTTCTTTACTGTATATAAAGAATTAAGTGAGAATTACAATATTAAAATTTATTTTAAATAAATAGGAAAAGAGCACGTCTGTCGCTTCATCGGTTGCGGACGAAATGAACGTTTCAACTACGTGGTAATGCAGTTACAAGGAAAAAATTTAGCCGAGTTGAGACGCAGTCAACCACGAGGGGCTTTTTCATTGAGTACCACACTCAGACTCGGCCATCAAATACTCAAAGCCATTGAAAGCATCCATGAAGTTGGTTTTCTACATCGGGATGTTAAACCAGTGAGATGAAATTAAATACCAGCCTTAATTTAAACGCTTTGTTTTTGTCACTTTTTAAAAACTGATGCTAAATATAACCAAATAACTGTTCTAAGAGCCAAAGAGTTATACTAAGTCTTTATGAAACTAATTAGTGTAGACTGAACAGTTTTCGGGATATTTTATCGTCCGTTTTAACAGTTTTTTATAAATTTCAATAACAAAAGCTTTAAATAGGCCAATTTTAATATAAAATTAAAATGTTCAATTTTCTAATAACAAAGTATTGTTTCAGTCAAATTTTTCCATCGGACGATTACCGCATAATTGTAGGAAGGTATACATGCTTGATTTCGGATTGGCAAGGCAATACACGAATGCGAATGGTGAGGTTAGGACACCACGATTAGCCGCTGGATTCAGAGGAACAGTTCGCTACGCTTCCATCAATGCTCATAAAAATAAAGTGAGTTTTAGCTTGAAGGAAAAAAGAAGAAATTAAGTATTTTATTTGCGCTTTACGAACGAGTTTGAACTTAACTTTGTTAACTTTAGCGTGTAAAAATAGTAAAAACAGGAAGGTAAACGGATAAATTTGGCTTAATGTCATTACGAACACATTATTGCCATTTTTTGACACACACCAAAACATGTTCACGTGTCTTGTGAATTATTCTATATAAAGATCACTTAGCAAGGTCATTGGCCGATATGCTATACATTCGACAACCTCTTGCCGTTATAGTGTGACTTATTTAAACTCGTAAAAAATTTTATCTTTTGTAAAATGGCCAGGAGGCATCTGTTAAAAATTAACTTATCAGAGCACCATTAATCTTGTACAAAACGTGTTTTTATTTTTAATTTTGTCAAATTAGTAATTTGATGTAATTATTCAACTTTAATTCTTTCAACATGTTGTGTCTGCATTTGATAAAGTGCCGAAAGTGATTAGTATAAAGATAAATTTAAAAATAGTGAAAATATAATTACTTGCAACAGATGTTTGAAGATAAAAAATTCTATTGTGACTAACCCACTGATGTCATCTTTTTCTTTGACAGTAAAAATTTGCAAGTGTGTCATCAAAAAATAATTGCAAACTTAATAATTTTTTTTTCTTATTTAAATAGGAAATGGGGAGGCATGACGACCTCTGGTCATTATTTTACATGTTAGTCGAGTTTGTTAATGGGCAGCTACCATGGCGGAAAATCAAGGATAAAGAACAGGTAAACATATATTTTATCAAACGTAAATTATTTTTAATTTTTACTAGTAAAGTAACGAGTGTAAGGATAATTATGGTAACAAATATTGAACGAAAACGAACAGGTCGCCATCTGTTGAGCTGCTTTAAAACTTATTACTGGTAAATTTTTCAGTGCATCAGTAACATTTATTAAGAAAATTTACTGAATCTAATGAACGAAAAAGTTATTCGCTGCTTATATTGAGAAGAATTGTCATATTAATATTAAAATTTTTCTACACAGGTTGGCATGACGAAAGAGAAATATGATCATCGCATGCTTCTGAAGCATCTTCCTTCGGATTTTCGTCAATTTTTGGATCATGTATCGCAATTGAAATACATGGACAAACCTGACTATCAGATGTTGTCGGGTCTCTTCGAACGATGTATGAAACGGCGAGGGGTCAAAGAAACGGATCCATTTGATTGGGAAAAAACATTCACGGACAATTCTGTGGCCACAACTACCACCACATCACCTGCCATTATGACGCGACCAACAACTGGTCAACCTGGGTACAAAAATAGAAATAAATTTTAATGAAATAGAAAAAAATAATAAAAAAATTAAAATATCTTTTTTCTTTTTTAAGTAGGCTTCTAGTAGCAGGGACACACATCACAGATAATATGTTTGATGATAATATTATGGGTAGTTATCATGACAACCAAGAAAATTTTGAACCTGATACTGAGGATAGGATTGAAAAAGATGATTGGAAACATGATGAAGTTATTCGCAGACGTCTACGGCAACGGCAACGCAGAAAGGCTTATCTTCAGGATGACGGTTCTAAACCACCGTGGATGGTGGGTGTGGA
The DNA here is from genome assembly GCA_034687075.1 of Geophilus carpophagus. Classification (NCBI taxonomy): domain Eukaryota; kingdom Metazoa; phylum Arthropoda; class Chilopoda; order Geophilomorpha; family Geophilidae; genus Geophilus; species Geophilus carpophagus. Next base: position 16,294 of record JAQFZN010000802.1, on the reverse strand, counting down.
TGTGGACAATAGAAATGCTAATGTGATTCGCTATAGTGCATCAAACGAGAAATGCGAAACGTTTCCCTTCAATAATCAAGTTGACAAGTGTACGAAAAAAGCCAAAATTGAACATGCCGTTGAGAAAGATTTAGAGGAACAAAAAGATGATGATGAAGAAGATAATATAGCACCGACTAACATGTCAGCAGCGAATGATAATCAGGGACATAGTTTGAATACAGGTCGTGAAAGCATCCAGATCTCTCTAAAACCATTTGGAAAGTTAAAAATAGGAAGTTCGGTCGACGCTGATCATAATGGAGGCACCAACTTGGAGCTACCGAGCCCCAGAGTGCGAGAAACGACTGAAGAAGGGAGTTATTACTCGTACGAAGGAGCAAAACCCGGTTACGGCGGCGAAGGAAGTAAAAGCACGCCTGTAGGAACACCTCCAATCGACATGAAAGGTGATAAAGACGGCCGGGATAAGAAGGAGCATCGACATCGTCGATTTCATCCATCCAATCGGGCCCGATATCACAAAGATTTGTCCTTTACTCAGTGTGCAATGGCAGAGGACGATAACGTGTCTGCTTTGCAGCAGGTGACGAAAGGGGGTGGCGGACTGACACTCGCATCTCAGTGGAAGTCGCAATTCGACGATAGCGAGGAAACGGACCACGAGATGGAGAACGCTCAACTACAGTCGCCAGAGCATCGTGGCTTCAGCCGACATTCGTGCCACATCCCGTCACCCAGTGATGGTGGCCATCATTTGTCAGTCACTGATGAAAGAGAAGTGCACGTTACTTCCACTTCGCCCACTCTTGTATCCGGACATAAAGCTGTCGAGTTTAAGAAAGATGCGAAAGATGCAAAACGAGAATTAACGAAAATTGCCGAGGAAGCAAAAGAAAACGGAGCAAACGAACAGGATAAAAATAATGACGATATGGAACGAATTACAAGGTCGTTAGATTATTTGATTATTTATAAACGCAGGAACAAATATTTACTAAAGAGATATCATAGCGTACCGTGTTTATCTAATCACATTCAAAGCCATTTAAAGCCACCTTTTATTCAACAAGCCTGTCTGAACGATGCGGTTTACCAAATCGATGTGATGCGCAATGTCTGCGTTTTACAAGACACGAAAAATGAATTCGAAACTAGTAAAAAAGCACTAAATACTAGCGCTTCAAGGAAAAGAAGTAAATCACTGCCGGACTTTGTTCAGTTATTTTCTAGTAAACAAGTACTTGATGATCAGCAAGACAACGTTCCCGTCAAAGCTAAACTTGAAATCCATGTTGGAGTTTTGGATTCCGAAGTAGGTGTTCATGAAACTTCACAAGATGGTGCCAATGGAAGCGACAAAGAAAGCGCTGAATCTGTGCCACTCAATCAACCAACTCAATTGCACATGGAAGTGCAGAAAAATTTCCCACAATTGAATAAAACTCGATCTCCCTCATCTCAAAAAGGAATAATCGAATTGACAGCATCTCAGGCTCAGTCGGATTTCCGTCTGAAAAATAAAGTTTACAATAAACCACAAAAACCTTCAAAGGATGGCGCACAAGTTGCCCCTTCAAGTCCACTTCATGCTGAAGAAGTGTCTGTATATTTCGATGCACCTGTCGAGATGATCCAAGGTAGACCACATCCTGGTCAGTTATCGAGGCAAGACACTCGAGAAATGGACAAAGACATTGATAAAGATGACGACGGATCGAAAGAGGAATACAAAACTCCTCCGAAAGAAGATCTGGTACAAAGTGTGAAAAAGAAGGAAAGTGGTGAGAATGACGAACAAAAAGTGTCTGTGATAAACATTTCCGATTTATCAGCTGCTTTTCAAAAATCAAGCTTGCTTCGATCACACGCTTCCAGCTCTAATAGCACGCCTTGCAGTACCCCGCCGCTTAATGGTACGGGGGAGAGGAGGGATAGACGACCCAAGTCGGAAATAATTATTGGATCGGTTGGATATGAAGGCATTTGTTCGAACATGTGTAGGAGTGATGAAAGTGTTGGCAGTCAGTATTGTCCTAGTCCTAGAGGAGGAGGCACGGTTAGGAGTGATGAAAGCACGATGGATTGTAGTCAACCGAGTATGAAATTGGTCTCACGGATTCCGCAGTTTAAGATAGGAAATTTTCATGGTAAACAAGATGAAGCTGATGGTGATCACAGCAGGCGAGGGAGTAAGATCCCGGTTCCCGTGACTTGTAGCATGAGGAAAACTGAAGAAGGAGTCTCAGATCATTCTAGAATGATTTCTACTAAGATACCTCAACCTAAGAACAAGTTACAGAAATCGGAGGAAATTGAATGTGGGAATAAAGGAGTGGTACAAGCGAAAGTTAATAAGAGTGATGTAAATTTTGGCTCAAAAGTTGGCAAATTAGCTTTATCCACTAGAAGAAGCCCGAGTCCTAGGAAGGAGAATACTATCGAAGCTCCGAATCAGCAAAGTGATTTAAATAATTTGCCTGTATCTGTCGTTGAAGTGTGTCTACAATCTCAACCGGTTCAAGAGGCTATTGAGATTTCGCCAAGTACTGCGAGTGAAACGACGGTGCTGAAACGGACAGTTTCGTCTGGAAGTGGTGTTCAAATCGATGGGAAAATGGCAATTAATAGCGATAAAGATCAACACAACAATGAATTATCCTCGTTTCTAGTCAACAACAACTCGAATATAAATTCACAAATTAAAAGTAGTATTTTGAAAAATAATTCGTCGCCTGATAAGAATCGTTTGACTGAAATAATTAGGGATGAAGATGGGGTGTCGCCGAGGACTGGCAGTGACGAAGGCAATGAAAGGAGCAGCAGCGACCGGCCCGAAACGTCCACCAGTGGCAGCAAACAAGAACCATGTGCCTTGCCCATGGGGTCTCAGGTTGGTCGACTGGTGTCCAAGTTAGAAAAAGTTCGAGGTGTGTATGGTGAATCGATGAATAATGGCGGTTTCGGGTCACCTTTGCGAAGAAGTGTGACGACTCCTGTTTTTGCTGAGGAGGAACAACAGGCTTTGGAACGTGATAGGGGGACCCCAGTCGAGTTGCAGAGAAGTCAGAGTATAGAAGATGGATCATCAATGTCGAGTTCTGGCGTGAGGAGACGGCGTCAGGGCACTGAGAAGTATGTGTCGGATGAATCCGAATCGAAATTACGGCTCCGACGTCGTCGATCTCAAGGACAGAGTCCCAATGAGCAGAGGAGTCGAACGAGAATTCGAAGAAAAACGCCAGGGCCTGAAGAGTCAGGCAGTTCAGAAACCAAAGAGACGACGGAGTCGTCAAGCGGACAAAATGTTCAATTGGCGAGGGAAGAGACTTCGAATCGTGGTGGAGAACAGGGATCATCGTCACCTGGTTGTAATCATATACCTAAACCACCTGCTGGAGATCCACCTAGCTATGGCTGTGTTTCTGCTAGGTATTAAAGGAATTAGAAAACTACCTTTTAAGTGTAATTATTTCTTTTACTCTTTCTCTTTTTTCTTTTTTAAATTTTTTTCTTTTTGCTGCTTTTTTCTGCTGACACATCTGCATCTTATTTATCTCTTATTTTCAGTGTTGTGAATCGTTACTTAAACGAGTAATGTGTTGCCATCATTATTTTACTGATTTGGTAATGAGTAGCCGTTACTTTTAACTTGAAGTAATGTTATGTCGATTTAAAACTGATTTAGAATTTATATTTTTTTAAGCAAAATAAAATTTGTAATGTTTGTACAAGCTATAACGATATTTTTGAAATGTGATTCGATTTGCTACAGGTACCGCTATAGATTATCGCGGTACCGTTATCGTTTTTTGTAATGGTAACAGCATTAATGGTTAACACTTCTAACACTGCTCATTATTATTACTCTGTTCATTTGTTTTTAAAATAATTTTGTTTATTTTTAGACGACGTCGATACAAACCTGCTGATCTTCAGGCGATTATTAGTCCTCGTGCGGATTCTTCTTGAATGATTTAAACGAAACATTTGCCCAAGCTTTTGATGTGACTCATCAAATAAAAACAATTATTAGAAATGAAGACGATTTGAATAATGTGAAATGGAAGATGAAAAAAGTTGGAAGCGTAAATTCGCCTTGTGTTGTTGCTAATTGTGCTGCTCACATGGGTAAAATTAAGATAGAATATTAAGATTATGTTGAAGATGATATGATACATAAGCTGCATTTTAGCAACTTGAAGAGGATATGTATAACTGATTTTGTTGTTGTTGTTGTTGATTTTTTTTAAAGTATTTTTGCTCTTATAAAAATACTCAACAATTTTTTCTTCACTTCGTATACTCTTTGAAAAAGAAAAAAACGAAAAAAATAACAGGACAGTTTAAAAAGACTGCTTCAATATAGTTATAGTTCACCAAAAAAATAATATTAATGAGGCAAGTGCATTTTTCTCGGTCTTGCTGCAAATGTGCGCGCCTTCTTGAAACACTAATTAACTTAGAAATAAATAAATAAATACAACAAAGTAAGAAATAGGAAATGTTAAGTTTGAAGGTGGAAAAGGAAATCTTAATCTTTATAAAGTAGTTAAGTAAATGCCCTTTAATCTGTTTCCATGTAGAATTAGTTATCTTTTTTAAATTATTATTTATGTATTTATTTTTTGATTTAGTTTTATTTACATTTTATTCTTCTTATTTTAAAACTGTGATGAACACAAATGATTCGTGTGACCGAATTTATCTCAAATCAAAAGATTGGATAAACTCAATTTTTTGCTTTAATTGAAATTTCTTCAACCAACATTATTACATTTTATTTTTTATTTTACTTACCTTATTGTATTAATAGAATTTTTATTATTATGTTGTTGAAATTATTTTATTTAAGTATTATTAGTTTTGCTTTGCAATAACAAACGAAAATTTGTTTTTATTTAAATTTTTATTTTATTTTTCTGTAAGCAACAAGAATGAAAATATGATTTTTACAGAACGACGAAAACTTTTTGCAAGTCATGAAAAATACCAAAGTTGTAGTATCTTTTTAAAAATATCTCGGCTATTGTTTTGTAAATATGAGTAATAAATGTACGAAGAAAATTTAAGAGGAAAAGTTTAAAAGATGATAATTGATAGATATTTAGAACTGAATTTACATTTTTCATTGACATGAGAAATGAAACAGTAGTGGTGGTTATGTCACATGTCTTAAAGTTTTACATTAGGTTTTATTTTAATTTTTTAACAAAAAATAGTTTTAATTTATTTTTATTTCAATTTAGAAGTTTTATTTATAATTTGTCATTGGTCGTGGCTGTCAGTTGTAAAAACCGCAGATGTAAGAGCTAAAATTTTTGCATTTATTATTTTTTAATTAACAGAAAAAAATTTAGATATATGCTTTAGATATAATTTAAAAAAAACTTAATTGTAAGTAATAACCTAGGAATTTTATAGTTACAATGTGTGTATAAAACTGTAAAATTTTCTAAGCAATATATATACATATAGAATTCTCATTTTATAAAACATTAATCAATTTAGAAAATTTTAATTTAAATTCACTGAAAATCATAAATTAAAATCTACTTATTTTATATCTTAACCACCTTTGTGATAAAATTAACTGAACTTCCATTTTGTTTTCAAATGAAAAAAAAATGGATGACAATCCTAAATCATTGGGAGGAATGTTGATGTTGAGGAGATGCTTTTCTGGGAGTTTGGAGGTGAATTGAGCAAGTTTTACTTGCTATTCAATTAAGTGGAAGGGGCGTTGTTTCTCATTTGTCCAGATGACCATTCGAGTTGTTTTCCATGCAGGTTCTTAATTAACGCATCAAAAGCTTGCGTTGTGTGTACAATTCTACGGTGCCATAAAAAAAACCGCCTCACTTTCACGCACTTCTTTCCTCTCTTCTTAACGCATTTACCGTATTTGTGAGGCACAAATCTTTCAACAGACAGACCACGACCTGGCAGCTATGTCTATTATGGTATAAAAAGAAATACCAAAAGCTCAGTTTGTAAGATATTTTTGTATGTAATTTTTATGTTAAGTATTACAAGAAAAGAAGAAAAAAGCGAATATCCCTTTGTTTGTGCAATGCAAAAAAACCAAGAGAAAATGAAAATTTCTTGTAATTTTCGTTGTATTTATTAAATGGTTTTTTTTTCTCGCCTCACAGAAAAAAATGAGTGAATTTTTATCTTGACTTATTTATTACATACCGTATTAAGATTTCAAGCTGCTTGATGATTCTTGCGCGATAAAATTAAGTAAAACTGAGTGGTAAAGTTAAAATTGTATAAAGTGGGAGCCTAAGGCAGAGAGGTTAAAAAAAATCACATTAACACTAACATCGCATAACACCGCAGAATATTAAATTGCGTGGTTTTATGTGCACGTTACATATAATGATATCATTACGGTCCATCTGTTTGCGGTGGTTTTACCACTTAACCTGTTAGTGTTATTACTATTTGTTGAAAGTAGTACAGGAAGTTGTACATAATTTTAAACATAAATGTTTTAATTAATAGTTACACACTACTTTATTTAGTTACACAAGTTATGCTATGGCAACGAAGGGCGTTTTTATTACGTTTCATGACTTTTAGCTTTAAAATTGCTTTCATATAATATACATTCTCCAATCGATGAAATGACTTATTCCCGAATATTAAGTCAGCAGTCATTTTTTATTATCGGTTTAATTTATTTATTACTTTATTTTAAATATTAAAAATAAAATATTGCTTGCTTTAACTGTGGGAGGGAGAAAAACTGTGACAATGAGATTTTTAGTCAACTGTTTCCATAGAAACACGGAATGAGACGTGTTACATTGATCTGGCTGCACATACAAAACAAATGAAAGAAAAAAATAAACCTTATTTGTAAATTTACACTTGAAGGAAGTTTGAATGATAAGAAACATTAAGTTGAAAATGAATTCTTTTGAGAAAGTTGAAGAGATAAATTTGTATTCAGAGTTGGAATCGTTCTGACTTTAGAGGGAAATTTATGAGCACATCAGTTTCACTTTTGGACTTTAAAATTTGACGGTGATTACTCTCTTGAGCTGTTATTTGTCCTTTCTTTTAACTTAAGAAGTGCGTTGAGGCGTTGCAAGAAAGCCGACCACCAATTGACCCCGTTTCCACGGAAGAGAACATCGATTAGAAAATGATTTGAGAAGAAAGGGACACTTGAGGGCACACTCTGAGTGGCACGCACTCACAATTTAGACCGAAGAAAATGACCCAATGGCGAAAAATCTAATTCTCTCTACCTCTTAAACTTCCCACCTCGTTATTGCGAGTCAATTCTCAGAACAGAACCAAGTTTGCACAGAATGTGATTACAACGAGGTCGGCACGTGTCAACAATATTCATACAAGCTGCAAGTGGGCCGTGAATGACGTCATTCGAGGTGAACTGGGCCCGCCCACTTATGTGGTCCCAGCGGCAGAAACGTGCGCAAAAACAGATCAATTGCGAAACTTGGGTGCTGAACATTACTGACGTCAAACCATTCGTTTGGCATGCGTATAATTGCTATCAATGTGCGAGATCCACTTGAACGTAAATTGATTGCATTTTGACCTGAAATGTCATCGAATATCATCTAAACGACACTTGGAGGAATAATGGTGAATGAGTAATTTATATTGGACGTTATGTTTGGGTTGTTGAAACTTTTGTCAAGGTCATTCGGCAATGAAAACTCGAGGGAGACCTATTCGCTGTATATCCTCTTGAAAATTTAATTCTAATAGCACTCCTTTTAAGTAAAGTTGTTTTTCTAGTTGGACTGACTCAACGGCGCGTGCTTTAAAGAATAAAATTTGAAAATTCGCAAGCTGCTATAAAATTAATAAGCTAATAATAATGAGTTTTGATTGCAAGTTTGATTAAATAATTAATAAACTTATTCATGATACATCAATTAACACATTTGGAAATGTCGTCATGCGAGCTAATGAAATCAGAACGTGTTAAAATTGAATCCATCTTCATAAAACGATTACATAAAATGATGATATTCATAAATAAAAAGATCACAAAACAACGTTTTATCTTCTATTTAAAAGTCATTTGCCTTGTATAAAAACAACACCAGTAGTATTTAAGTTATGGTATTATTATTTAAGGCCTAATTTGCAAGCAATTTGCGCAATTTTTTTTATGTTTAGATAAACATTTGCTGTTTCCAACCCTTCAATAAGGAAAAAACGTTAACCATTTATCTATTTATCCATGGCCTAGTCGGTTGAATAGCCGAAAAGTAGGAAAACAGTACAAGGTGAACGACGAAAAGATCACGACGGTCTTTCGAAGATCCACTATGTGCTCAAGATGGTGACGACCCCATCGGGAGAGCTGAAGACCAGTCCCACAATACGATGTCCTATTTCAGCCAATTTCCACTTGAGATATGACTACCAGCAAGTGAAAAACTGACGTTTGCATCGTCGTACAGTATAAAAGAATAACGTAAAAAAAAGGTGGACTTTATGTAATGGTTCATGACTTTTTCTACGCTCAGCTTCTTTTGGTCGACGACTTGAAGCGATCAATGAACACGAGAGTAAAAAAGCAACAGAGCTTTTAATTGTCTCTCGACGAATAAAACAAATTGTTAAAATGTGAATAAAACACTCGAGGTTTAATTGTGAGTCGGTGAATAACATCATAAGTTATTACGTTAAGAATTAATGAATAAAGCAGCTTATTTTCAATTATAATGTAAATAAAATAAAATGAAGAATGTGTTGTTGATATAAATCTATGTTTAAAGACGTTAAGCAAAGTTTGTTGCTTTTGTTTGCTTTTCTTTTTACACGAATAGGGTTAAGCTTATTTAAATTAAAACGATTAAAGTGAAAAGAAATACGCATCTCATTTCGGATTTTTCAGCTGATTAAAATGAACACAGATTTGCACTTTGTTTTAACGTCACATTACTATTATGTCAAGCCTTAAGGTGATTTTAAAAATTTGATGTATTGCATTTATACAATGTTTTACATCTGATAAATATTTTACAGTTCTACATATACTTTTGATATTTTATTTATTCAATTTTTGTCTCTATATTTGCGTAAGAGTTTTAAGTAACTTCAAAAAATAAGGTGAAAATTTTAACTGCGATGTTCCTAACGTAAGGTCAAGTTTAATTACAACATTATTAACTTTTATTACAGTAATGAAATTGTTGCTTTTCTTTTTAATTAACTTTTTGATTTACATGATATGCACAAAAAAAAATTATTTGTGAATGGAAAAACAGGAATAAAAAGAAATTGCTTTTTTAGTTGAAGAATTAATTTATGATATGGTGAATATTAGATTGAGTGTGCTGTTTTTAATGGGGAATCGAACGGATGACGTCATTTCGAAGGGAGCTGGTGGGTCGCTTATCGCCTCTTTCTGCTGGATTTGTGTCGCTGAATCATCGGGTTCAAAATACACGAGGTCGACGGAAACTCAAAAAACTCCTTCCCCAGTACCAGGCGCTGTGCACGTGGGGGGATGAAAGATTTAGACGACGCATGCGCTGGATGTGCAATTTTTTGTCTTATGTTTGTATCGATAAAGAAGTCAGGGATTTTTTTATTTGACTGTTTGTTTCTTTACTCAGTGCGGTGTGATTGGACATGATTGAAATTGCAAAAAAAAAAAAGAAAAATTGGAAGTAGTTTTCTTTTTTCCTTTTTTTTTTGTTGTGTAACATTCTTCCCTATTTAGGTAACGTGTTTAAATATGCTTTACATTTATCATGGTATCAACCTACATTTAATATTCAATATTGTTAATTCAGTTGTTTATAGTTCAATTTTTTTTCTATTTTCATGTGTTTACAATTTTCGATCGATTAATTTTTATTCTTTTTATTACAAACTAATTTACAAATAATTTAATTAATTTTTTTACTTACTTAAATAATAGAAGGAAAGATAATTTTATATCAATAAAGGGAAACTTTAATGTCTAAAAAAAAATATTTACTCAAAAAACTCATTTTCTGCTCTTTTTTCCTTACAATTTTTTTTCCAAACATAAAAAAAAATCAGAGCAATTACAAAGAACAAAATAAACTGTTTATTTAATATATATTTCTTGAGATTCGACTCTAGTGCTAATTGATTCGCAGGTCTGTTGGCCGTGAATGCGGTGCCAACTGCCGCGTGATGTCGCTCGATGTTCTTTCCCTTACACGCAGCCAACCATCGATACCGCCATGTTCTGAACGCGACATCGGAAGCCCATTCTGAGTGCCACGCCAAGGTAATGACAACATTTTCCTCTCAACTTGGATTTACAGCACGAATATAGTCCACTTTTTACACTAACCATCAAATAACTCGAGTGAAAAACTTACTCGACCTTCATCGGAACCCATTTCGAGTTCGCGAGCGTCTGCCGTGCTTCGTTCCAATACCTGGGGAGTGCAGCGTGTGGTTGTGGCGCGACGGAAGCCGATTTCCCAACCAGCTGCTGCTGGACACCCTTTCGAGCCATCGTCATCTTTTGCGCCCTATCATTATTAACCGCAACAAGATGCTTTTTACTAGTGTACGTTTCATTTTTTATACCTTTGTTCACGTCAATTGGCCGCAACATTTGCACTGCAGGTCAGTCGGGCATCGTCGGCAGTTACAAATTCGAGGTTCCCCTAGGGTTTCCCGCGGATTCTGTGGTCCCATCTGGTCGCTTGATTTTCGATAACCTATATGCATTAACCTACCATGATAATAAATTTCTTTTCTAATCATTAAAAATGAGCATTAAATTATAACAAAATGGAAAATCATAATTAAACTTTTTCATTTATTTCACTTTATTCTCTACTTTGTTTATATAAAAATTAAAAAATTTTCTTAGAAAAGAAAAAAGTAGTAAACAGCTTTTGGAAAGATTTAATAGAGAAAACGATTGACAGATAATGTGAAAAATGAAGGGAAAGAATCGTGCGTAGTTAGTGATCAGCTGTTTTCATGTTGGTTGAGTGGATTTCGTAGTAATAAGGTTGGTTACCATGGGTTACGAGTGTCGTAGGATGGACAACAAATTGCGCTGCTGCTTGTCCTTTGAGGATTGACCCTCTTTCAATCCCGTAAAGATATACACGACCTTGTTACTAATTCACACGTAGAAAGATAGGTCTCAACACGATCCTTACATCCATCAGTGGATAGAAACGGGGAGTGGAGCAAAGGCAAAGCAAAACGTGTTACGTAAGAACCATTTTACTCGAATTTCTAACGTCGTACAAGATTGGCACTTGAAACATGAAATGTGGATGAAATGTGTGATTAAAATCAAGTCTTGCAATTCAATCCTGCTCACACAATGCTTAAGCATTTCTTTTCTTATTACGCATTATTATTTCCGTACATGACCTAATTAACAAATAGTGTCATGTTTTGCAAATATTTTTTTTTTGTTTACATAATGATTATAATATAGAAATAAGTAATAATAGTAATAATAATATTTTGCAAGAAAACAATTTTTGCAATTTTGAGTTGATTTGTAGGTTTTTGAATGAAAAAGTTGGTTATTTAAAATTTGTTTGGAATTTTATTATTTTTAAAAAATAAAAAAATATTAAAAAAAAAACAATAGCTAGAAATGCTATTAAACCAACAATAACATTCCTAAAATGTCAACAACATCTGATGTCTTTATACCCATCCGGTTACTTAATTATTAGATAATTTGGTAAGATTAGTTGGGATTTTCTCTTTAGTTAAAAATTATTGAGTGTGATCTTATTATCAAACAATGAGTAATTAATTATAAATACACAATATAAAAAATTGCTTAATTATTTGATAAGCAATCAGTCAATTTCCACTTTAATTTAAATTTATTTAAATTCACCAGGCTGGAATTGAAAGATATGCTTTTATTTGAAAATAAAAAAAAATAAAAAATTAGTTTTTATGGATCGCCATCTTTAGTTCGAGTACAAACCTTTTCTTTATCTGATGAAGAGTCCACAACAATTTGAGTCTCATTAGTGAGTTTGTGCAACACATCGTTATAGGGCAAAAGTGATAATTTTTTTTAAAACTCGACTTCGAATGATAAATTGTTTTTAATTTTGTTTGATTTCACCCGTATAATTTCTTAACTTAAAGTATATATTACGTATCAACATAAAAATTTATTGACTTAATGGAAAACAGCGAGAAATTATTGTTTTATGCAACGTAACAAAAACACGAAATAATTCGTTGGAGAGTTATCGAAACTTTAGAATAATAAAAAATACAAATGAAAGCCTGGGCTCGTTTTCGAGACCGGTTTTTATTTAATTCTTAAATTAAAATTCTAATAACCGGTTTTCTCACATGAGAACGCTTTTATTTAAATAAACACGAGATTACGCGACAATTGTACAATTTTACTCATTAATTCCTATTAACAAACTATTACCAAACAGTAGTTAATAAACAAAAGGGTTGTGCAAGTAAAGAAAGAAATTATCTCGTGTAAAAAGAAAAAAAAAGGCTGGGTGTGAGCTAAGTCAGTGTCTGCAACGACATCATTAATCTTCAAATTAAGTCTTAAGAAGAAACGGTCTTCGTTTGTCAAACCATAAATCACTGATGAAAGTGGATGAACTTTGCATTAAACAAAAGACAAAATGTTATAGTTAACGAAAAGCTTTATTATTTATACGTGTCAAATGCCCTCCCACTATTTTTATTTCATATTTTTATATTTTTTTATTATTTTTATTACGCAGCACGGATGAAATGAAAGTGGCGAGTTATACAGGGAGTGAGAGATGAGTTGTCGCCATTTGCTTATTGAGTGTTTGGAAAGAGTTGTCGGCAACTGGCAGGAAAAGGGAAAGGAAAAAAAAATGTCGAGTAGATTTTTGCGTGCACGCTACACTTGATTTGTCGGGTTTTCCGTGCTTGTGAGAGAAAAGACAAGAGGAAGAAGTGGAGAGAGAGAGAGAGAGAGAGAGGATGTGTTTGGGATAATATTTGAAGTTATTTTTCCTTTAAAGGGGATTTTTGTGAGTACTAGCAAGCATGTTCGAGGTTGAGATAAAATGAGGTCAAGCTAAACAGATTAAACTCGGCACAAGGGGAAGAAGGACCCTTCTCACTTGATAATCTGGCTTGCACGTCTTGTAAATTCATTTTAACTAGCTTTTTTAATGCTTAAAAAGAAAGTTGATAAGTCTTTAGGGATCGCTTTCCGGTCTATTTACTTAATCAACCGGTTGCACTTAGACGAAAATCTCGACACTTTTAATTATCGTTTTCTGGGTTGAATTACTGTTAATGATCAGCGAGTTTTTGTTTGATTTTTTTTCTTTGTTCATTATTATGCTTTTGTTGTCGTTAAACACATTAAAACGTGTTTAAAATGTCAATTTGTCTGCGACTGATCATGCAATCAATTTTCTTAATATTAGGGCAGCGATTGCATATCTAAAAATAGTAAGTTAGGCTCTATCTGCCAAATGCAGAGGAGTCGTTCAGCTGTAAACAGTCTATTGTTACGTTTTGCAAATGGCGAAATCATTTCCGTTTTAATTTGTTTGCTTAAATAGAAAATATTTATTACCAATCAGGAAATCAGAGGAAGTTATTTACAAATGGTAAAATGTATAACACGCTTTTAAAGTTGTTTATATACGAATAATAAAAAATATATAAATCGGATGTTGACGAGAAATGATGAAACAGCTACTTCACTTTCGGGTATAATTTTCAATTTTTTTCTCTTAGTGTAAATATCAAAGTTTAATTTGTGTTGATAATGTATAAATGTTTAATAATTAGTTGATAAACGTTGAATTAATTTAATTAGATGAGACTGATGGTTAGAGCGATGTACAAATTTGATGTCGAAGGAAGAATTTCCTCGTGTTATATAAAACTAATATGAAAAACATTGTTTTTTCTGGGCATTAATTATGTAAATTAAAAATTAAATTTATCAATTTGTTCCTCTTTATTTCAATTTCTTTTGTATTTTTAAAAGCTTTTCTCTTCTTTTTAATAGTTAGCAGAAAGAATCTAAAAGATTTTATCTTTTGTTATCTATGACATCATAACAATAAACCTATTTTATTCAACGTGATGTCATACACATTTCTGGTTTATGCCATGGGAATTCGCAGCGAAATTAAGCAGACTTTTTGCTCAATTCTGGATGACAAATAGGACTTTTTTACGAACTGGTCTTTATAAAAGGTAGAGTTTAAACTATTTTAATTTTAAGAGTAAAAAAACTAGATGTAAAGTAACATAAAATTTCAATATCGAATTTAACTAGGGAAAAATAATCCTAAACCAAATGTTTATGTATATCCAAATTTAATCTGCGGATTTATTAAATATACGATGTATTTTGAAATTTATGTTCCTTTTCAAGTGTATTGAAAACTGCGGATTAATTGACATAAAATTAGGATAGAAAATGTATTTTATGCTTTAAATAATATTTGAATAATGAAATAAGTAAATATATTGTATAAGTAAAATTTGTGAAGCTTTTGGGATGATATAAGTGGACTTTAGGCTTAGGTTAGTCTGTTTTTTTTTTAATATAGTTTAACAGTTGACCATAACTTTTTAAGAGTTTGTAGTGTGTGGAATGTTGTAACAAAATGTGGTTTATATAGAGATACACTTAACTTTCAATTGATTAAGTCTCCAAGTACAAATAAATTGCAATGTGATAGTAAGAATGTGATTGCAGGCCAAAGTGTTATTACATTAACCCATTGGCTAGCTGAGGTTTTCAATAATTCCAACAACTCACGAAATGTAGGTCAAGTAAACTGAGGAACGGGGAAAAGATCACTAAACATAATTGAACAAAATGTTGCTGAATTTGTATTACAAAGGTAAAAGAAACATAAAACGAAGTTGATCCAACGCAATTAAGGTGTAGGTGATAAAAAGAAGAGAAAAGCAGTGATGATTTGTTGGATGTTGATTCGGTTTATACGAGATGCTTTCGGTGCTGGATATCGTCGATTGCACGCGGCATTGTTTTTTATGTTAGCACGACTGGCGATGAGCAATAAGGAGGTGACCATGACCACAATTGGTATGTTGCAGGGCCAAATGTCGTGTCGGCAGCCAGCGGAGAAATGCAGGGAGGAGGGTAAAGTGAACTGATAACGGTCTTCTTTGGTTTCCTATATAAAAGCCACTTTATTTTGCTCGCATTGGGACGGTTGGTCGAGAGCCAACTATTGAACTTCTTTTGTGGTAGGTTGCACATTAGAAATGCTCAACGAAAGACCACGTCTCAGCAGATTTGCTCGAGCAATTGCGAGGAAAAAGTGGGCGAAATGGTGGAATGCAAGTCCTATTCGATGATGTTGATGTCCGAGTGAAAGGGGATGAGATGATGCGTGCATTGTGTCAATAGCAATTGGCAGGAAACGTTTGTTTTCTTACTCAACTGATGATGTTATATAAGGATTGACATGTTTGTGGTTTCTCTTGTCAATTGTAACCTGATTACATGGCTTGCAATCCGTGCAAGCATCAAAGCGTCGTAAGCTTTTTATTTTGTTTTATTTTTTTATTATTAATATTTTATTGTGTTTTTAAATGGGGGAATTAATTTTATTTCTTTTTTCGGTTTGTAATTGAGGAGTAGAGGAAATGTAGGATAAACGTGAATAATTTGCATATAAAATGAATTATGTCATGTTCAAATGGTGGTTCGAGGTGGGGAAAAAAGATTATGAATGAATTATTACTGTTAATTTAATAAAGGATTTAAATTGTTTAGTGGGGCTGATGACGAGTAAGAATATTTTAAGTAATCAATTTTTTTCTGTTTATTTTAAATTGTTTCGTTTGTAGAAATATGCAAATATTGATAGTGGTGTGGATGCTTTAAAATTCTTGATTTTAAGAGTTAGAAATCAATATGATTATACGTTTTGAGTAAATATTAAAACCTAAAAGGCCTAATATCACTTGCAGGTATTTCCGACGTCGATTCGAGTAAATTTTTAATCCTATTTGTTGATTATTTTATAAGTGCCAACTATAATGGATACCACTTCATTAAAATTGATTGCTCAATTTATTACACCACAAATGTAAGACGTACAGTGCATCTATATATTACATATATATATATATATATATGTATGTATATATACTAGAAGACCCGTGAAAGATTTCACGCTATATTAAAACAATAAAAAAGCAAAAAAAAGTAGTTCGATAAATTTTAATCTAGTCAATCCAAATTGAGTATGATACATTTATTTACTTCAGCTATAAATTGCTGTAATTCAATAGGAATGTTTTCTTGTAA
>JAQFZN010000801.1:0-22701 GCA_034687075.1 Geophilus carpophagus | reverse complement strand
GAAATGTTTTAAAGTTACACAAATGTTTAAATCTAAAATATTTACATCTAAAAAACAGAAATCTAAAATAAATTCAGTTCATAGAGCAGAACGCACTAAGAAAAAGTTAAAATTCTGCTATAGATTTTTCACCATTTAACATTTCAAATTGTGAAATATTTCGGGTTGGTTACTATAGGAACGAAAGACGCTCCCATTTTGTCTTGTGATTGGTTTATTTTGAATGAGGCACGCAGAAATAATATAAATTGATTGACGTTAGTTTTGCTTTCCGGATTTTAAATCATAAAAAATGTAATGATCATAATACTTTATTAAATAATTATAGAGTGCTAAATATAATATCAAATTAAATATATAAAAAATAATGCGTATATGTATTATTAAAGATAAAGAATGTGTTTGATTTCAGTAATCAAATATCAAATTACATGCATTAATATACCAATCGATAACAATTGCCATTTTGTTTAATGTTTTATGGTTATTACTTTTGTGGTCATTAAATAAATTCAAAATTCTTCGAAATGATGACTTGGAAAAAACGTTGCACACCTTGGTTGCCTAGCAACCATTCAACTAGGGAACAATATGGCGACTGAGGACGACGCATCAAATGAGAAGTACTGCGGAGAAAACGACAACGGCTTTTTATTCACTTTGAAACCAGATGCCCATATTCCAGGGTAAGCTAGTTTTGTCTAATCTCCACACTAGGTTGAATTTTGACCTACATGTCACATGACTCGTTAAGTAATAATAGCTACTTAGTGCCCTCTCATTTTTTTTATTTAAATAAATAGAGTTTGAAGGAGCAAACATATTATTTGCCTTATCACTTTAGCCAAACACCTGTTTCTGAGAATTTAAGCAGGTGAAAACGATTCATCAGCGTGCGACAATAACAAAACAAAAAAATCCCGCTTCAGCTATCATCACTGCACGCTCTTTGCAAAATGTCACGTGACTTGACTATAACATTGACTTTAACAGTGACTTAACAAAAGATATACCCGTTTGGGCCTTTGTGCTTTCCAAATTAATTGGTACTGTACAAAAAGGGTAAATCGTAAAACGAAATCCCACACAATGGAAAAGTAAAACCATAGAAATAAAATTATTGAATTCACATTTAGGTGCTTCAATTCCATTTAAACTCCATCTGACGGTAAAAAACATAAAGACAAAAAGCTTTGGCAGCGCGACTGTTCCACTTTTTTAATCCGGCGGTTTAACAATTGATACACACGACTACACATGACTTAACTAATAATATTTTAACTCCGATTTATTAATTTTTTTTTCTTTTACAGATACACTGGTCATTGCCCTTATTTACGTGATACCTATGGTGAAACCTTCTCGACCGCGACATGGGCTGCGCATATAATTAGGTAACGTAAATAATGAAAGTTGACAATTTAAAATACAGGATGTTGTGTAATTTATTAAATAAAAGTTCAAGGAAAAGTAAATAAAAATCTCTACATACATATGAACACTTCTTTCGTCTGGATTCCATTTGGCTGCTGATCTCGGAATTTTCCATCCGCTGTGAAAAGGGCTTTTTTCGTTACTAAGTTTATAAAAACCACAGATCATTATTATTCATTATTAGTTTAAAAAATAAAGATTTTATTAACTAACCACACTTATTTTATCTTATCTCTTTTATGCTCTACTTGGTGCATCTGTTGTCTATTTTTTCATTAATTTCAGACAAAATAAATTCTCACTCCGTCCTGCAAGTGCTTTCCCCAGACTTGAAAGAACCTGGAAGAAGGATGAAAAATTAATGGATTTCCCTAAATGTATTAAAAATTCAATTTATTTGGCATTATGTAATTGTTTGAATTACTACTTATTTTCTAGTAAACTATTCGCGATCTAGCCATTCGATTAATGACATTCAAATAGTTAACGGTTTGGATAAAAATACATCAAGCCTGCCTAACATTGTACCTGGTGTCAAATCGAAGCATCATTTAGATAGATTGAAACAAATTTGCTCATGGACCCGTAAGAAAATCTATAAAATTATTTAATGTACATTATTTTTATATGTTTTATTGTTTAGGTAAAGGCAATCCTGATGAATTACCGCTACTATTCCCTATTTCTGGTTATGGTGGTCATGTGCCTCGTTTACATGTGACATCTACCGGTCTTGGATTGCGGTTTTCAGAAGCTGTGCGACTCAGTCTCGCACTCTTTGATCGCGAAATGGAAACAAGCAAACAATGGAGAAAGTCCATTTATAAATCACCGCTACCTTCTCCGCAAACAAACCTAGTCCCTCGGGAATAAAGAGAATATATTTATTTACTCTATTAATTATAAACGCACTTATCGCATTTAATATATGCAAAAGTGTAAATATAATGTATATATGATATATGATACTTATTTTTTTGGCTTTTCGAATATTAAATGCATTTATTTCACTTATATAAAGATTAAAAAATTACGAATTACAGATTAAGAAATCAATCATTAAAGAAAAAGGGTGTGGAGATTATTTCATCTGAAAATAATTACAAACCTTTACTTCAAAAAAGGGAAAAGGACGTAGTCGTTTTGTCTAAGGGGGAGGCGCGATTGTAAAGCTGCTGGGGCTCAGCCAGGAAACAAGTCACGTGTAATCGATGAAAATGATAGATTCAACATGGAAAATATTTTTATTTCTGTATTTATTTTCTTGCTATAGATAATAAATAAGAAACAATAAATAAAAACAATAACTTAATTAGATATAAATCTTAATGATATAGATAGTAATTTATCACGTTAGTATTTACTTATTTATTTAATAACAATAACAATAATTTAAAAAAATTACACTTGTGAAATTCGCCCTACACCTCCACATATACAGCTATCTCAAGTTTGAACCTCATTATAGAAATTGCTGCAATTATTCCTCAGGATGTCGTCATCTCAGCGCATGCGTAGTGCGCCTGTTTAAATTGAATAGGGTTTATACTTTTGTGCCAGTAATACGCTCTTTCATCTCTCGACCACGTTGCTACAAACGTGGTTTACGTTACTCTTCTCCATTTCCACTATGATTCGTCTGTAAGAAGATATTTCAAACCGAGCCCATAGTCCGTTTAACCCATCTAATCGAATCCCATCTTGTTAACCAGGCTTATTTGGTGAGACTTTTATTTAAAAAAGAAAAGCCGCTAACCGTATTGTATTGAGTTCTAACATGGCCATGGAATCAACCAAATATTCCGAGGTTCCTCTTAAGGATAAAGGAAAGGATAAGGATAAGGATGATGGGAAAGAGGTAATTGGACTGAAAGCTAAAATGAGTTTGATGAATGGAGTTTCCGTAATTGTCGGAAGTATCATCGGCTCGGGAATTTTTATATCTCCAAAAGGTGTATTAGCTGACACTGGAAGCGTCGGCTTATCCCTCGTAGTATGGGCCGTGTGTGGACTTTATTCAATGATCGGCGCCTACTGCTATGCCGAATTGGGCTGTATGATCCGGAGAACAGGCGCTGATTATGCATATATTATGGAATCATTTGGCCGGTTTCTTGCTTTTATTCGTTTATGGGTGGAATGCATGATAGTTCGACCGTGTTCACAAGCTATAGTGGCACTGACCTTTGCACTTTACGTACTACGACCATTCTTTACTACTTGTGATCCTCCATCCGATGCTATTAAGCTTTTAGCAGCTGGAATTATTTGTAAGTATTTGCTATGAATTTATACTAATCATTTTAACTTTGTATTACGTAATTGTCTAGTCAGGTAATTGAACTTTTACTATACTATTTTTATATTCACCACTTGTGTGAAAAATTAGAGGGAGAAGGATTGGAAAATTTCCAACGATTTTTAAAATTCTATCGAAGATCTGGCGATGTGAAAGTGTAATTTGATGATGTAATAGTTAGAGTAAATGCAGCTGTTTGAAAATTAATTACGTGGTTAGTTGATAGAGGTAAAGAGTTATGGTCTATAATGTTTTTATTATGTTAATTGGCCTTGAAATTGGAATAGGAAAGGAGCAAAATTTAAATTGTATTCATTTGAGTGTAAATTTGAGAACAAAGGACAAAGGATATTTAATTTGATTTCAAGTTGCATAGACGTACAATAAATCAGGTGTCGTACCAGTTACGAAGTTTTTATACGTATGCAAATTAATAAAAATAAAACAGAATTGGAACTAGGTTGTCTGTTTGGAAACAAGTTGCAAAACCAGTTTGATTTCGAAAGTTTTTTTGTTAAGACAAAGATAGATTTTTTAAAATATTTTTTTGTTGATTGTGAGGGACAGTGACTCATTAGTGATTTCTTGAAAATGTTGCACAAAAAATATTTGGCAAATTTCCGACATGATTCAGAAACCGCAGTGAAAATAACTTTAATTATATAGTCTTTTTACTACTACTACTAATTTTACTATTGATTTATTTTTACATGTTTTAACGCACATTAATTTCGGTTAAGGATTTGAATTTTTAAAGCGCTTCAGCTAAGAAAAACGATTTTTCAAAAACGAAGCGTGTTTGGTACAGTGAAACAAGGTTATTGAACTATAATTGTATCAAAAAAATTTGTCCTATCGATAACAAAACGTTTATCAAACTGATTTAGTCTCTTAAATAAAATAAGGACATGTATGATTGAACTCGATCAGTTGATCTAGTACTCATATCCGGTTGCTATAGGCAACGAAATTAAGTCGGAATTCATCTTTTGTGCTTTCAAATTCAGACTCGTAATGTGTTTTGTATTCCTCAGCTCACGTCTTTACATCAGTGGAAAATTATTATTCAACATCTGCACGTGTTTAATATTCGAATTTGATATGTTTTGTCTGCTCAAACTGGTTAAACTGAAAAAAATAGTAGACGATTAAAAAATAAACCTAGATTCGTGTAATTTTAAATTTAAATTGAGATTTTACTTTTAAAAATAAATATTAATATTAATAATCTTCTTCTTTCTTTTAGGTTTATTGATGTTCATCAATTGTTGGGACGTAAAATGGGCGACACGTGTACAAGATTGGTTCACATATGCTAAATTATTAGCTTTATTTATAATAATTATAACAGGAATCGTGCAAATATGTAAAGGTAAGTTTAAGAAAATATATTTGATTTTACTTATAATTTATTTTTGTCATTTACCCTTTTGTCTTATTCATTTCACCTCATGGTTTCTCGAGCAAGATTAATATCTGACAGGGCTGTGAGGTCATGGAAGGCAGTTTAATATTTCTAGAAAATTTTCTGAATTCCTTTTGACTTTGGAATGGAGGTCTTGCCAATCATAGAACTTTTGTAAACTTGTTTTTGTCTTAAACCAATGACAAATTATCATAGTTTTATTTGATTTGGCTTGAGATTCTGTATATCTAGTGTCGCTAAGTCAAAATGCGATAAAATTGAGTCAAAATCATGTGTTTGAAGTTGAGATTTGAACCTAACTTGTTGCTGTGCGACAAATATTAGAATTTTTTTAAAAATTTGGAAAAAAAAAGTTGTTAATAGAGACGAGTCGTATCAGTTATTCCATATCATATTACATTAATGTTAATTTAATATTTATCTTTTAAATGAATTGAAATTCAACTTGAATGTGTTGACAGATGTATATAAAACATTTATCGAGTTGAAGTAGAATTTAATTTGCTTTAAGTTTAAAATAGAACTTTAAATTGAATTGAGTTCGAAATACATTTATTTGGAATTGGAAAATTGAAGAGTTATTTAATGTTGATGGAGTTTTTTTTAATGCGAAAAAAATGAAGTTGCGAAATGATTGTGGCAGGGTCACTCATTTATAATGTTGGCAAGAAGAAATATTTGTCTGGAATAAGAAACTTGTTTTTAAAAATATATGGTGTGACGAAGATAAAAATAAATAAGTCCAATCTGTTTCTCTGAAGCTTAACAAATGTCATACGAGAAAAAGTTTTGCTTTTCTGATTAATTCCGTGATGAAATGTTGAAATAACAAGAAAAAAAAATATAAAATTACAATTTTCTTTCTCGAATTACTGGAAAAATCAAAGTTTTCTTAATAATCTACTTTTGCTTTTATTTTTAGTAATTGGATCAGATCGATTTTGAGGTTGTAATTAGCTTTAAAAAAATCTATTTTGCTTATTAAATTTTTAAAGTGTGTGCTGAACAGATTGAAATAAAGTATTTTATCAAGTGAAAAAAAAAATATAAATTTATCACTTGATAGTAACTTGTGGAAAGTTCCGTAACGATTATTTTAAATTTGATGAAAATAGATGGGTCTACTATTGATTTTCCGTTAGGTTCAAAGTGATATAGAAAAGGTATAGATCCCTTTTCTTTTCATGAACTCTGGTCACCTTTAGAAAATAGTTTTATCTTGTTTGGTCCATTTTCAACACAACTTTGAACCATGCTTCCTGTCCTGAAGTGTTTACTCTAACGACTTTTGTTTGTTATTTTTTTCAGGACATACAGAACATTTCACTTTTGACCATACCGAAACGGACATTACGAAAATTGCTGTTTCATTTTATTCTGGACTTTTTGCGTACAATGGATGGTGGGTTACCGAAATTTATAACCTAATTTTGTATTTTTTACGTCTTTCTTTCTAAAAATTTCATATTTCAATTAATAATTCTGATAAATGAATCTTATCTTCAGTTGATAAATTTCAAAACATCTTCAGAAGCAACTAAATGAAATATAATGCGGTACAGATAGTTAAAGATTAAATTACAGAAGATAAAGAAAAGCTAGACTTAGAATTTAAGTAATCTTTTTAAGATCTAAGATAAATTAAAAGGCTGCAAATTAAAAAGTCATTTTAAGTTATGTAATGAAAATATTGAAGTTGTTATTTAATGTGAAATTTATTTTACATTAAAAAAATTATATTCCTTCCTTATTAGGAAAACATGTTACGATTTAAATCTTATCTGATGGAAAATTACTAGCTTGAAGGCATTATTATGAAGACTGAAAAGATAAATTTAATCGGGCTGTTCCTGTTTCTGCAAATCTTTTTTTTAATTTTTTTTTAAAGATTTATTTATAGATTAAACTTTATAAAAATTTTAAATTATAATTTTAAAATCTTTGTTCTTTTGTTTTTCTTTAGGAATTATTTGAATTTCGTTATAGAAGAGTTGAAGGACCCAGTTAAGTAAGTTGGTACCGTACTATTTAAAAAAATATTACAAGGATAACTACTAATTATTTATTTATTTACTTTAGAAATTTACCACGCGCCATTGGAATATCTTGCATATTGGTTACATTGGTGTATGTTCTGGCCAATGTTGCTTTTTATACAACGTTATCACCTCTCGAAGTATTGGGTTCTGAAGCTGTTGCAGTGGTAAACTTTGTTTTGGTTCACTACATAACGAATTTTAAGACTAAAGACTTTAATAGTTTATTCGTTATAGACATTTGCTGAAAAATTGTATGGTGTTATGGCATGGATCATTCCTGTATTTGTTGCGATGTCTACATTCGGGGCAGTGAATGGAATATTACTAACTTCGTCAAGGTTAAAGGAATTAAAATGTTTTTTTTTTCTTTTTTTTCTCAAAAAAATTTTATTACAGATTGTTTTACGCTGGGGCACTTGAAGGACAAATGCCTGAAATCTTGACCATGATCCAAACAAGTCGTATGACACCCACGCCAGCAGTAATTTGCATGGTAATTATTTCATTTATAACTTTTGACTTACGGTCACTAATTTGAATGCTTTTTATATTAGGGTGCTCTATCTCTATTATACTTGACCTCCAGTGATATATACGCCTTGATTAATTATGTTGGGTTTGCAACTTGGTTGTCTATTGGAGTTGCTGTCTGCTGTTTACCGTATTTACGATGGAAACACCCTGAATGGCCTCGTCCAATTAAAGTACGGTGATAAAATAAGTAGGAAACCTAGTAAAATTGAAATGATATCAATGTAATTCAGCTTGATATTGTTATCAATCATGTCTCATTTAATCGCGACAATTTTCCTGCTTCTGAATTTCGTTTTGATTTTCCTGGGTTTTCAATGTGTTTGTTTTGTTGAAAAAGTAGGAAAAAATTTGTATTAAAAAAATTGTTTCTCATTTTTGTTAGGTTAATTTAATATTTCCTATTATTTACATTATATGTTCAATATTTGTAACTGTGGTTCCTGTAATCGCAAAGCCTAAAGAAACAGGTAAGTTTTAAAAATTTAAAATAATTTGAATCACTAATTTACATCACTTTTCTTATTAGGTATTGGCTTGGCTATTATTCTCACTTCGATTCCAGTTTATTTGATATTTATTGCTTGGAAAAACAAACCCACCTACATTAAAAAATTTATAGGTGAGTGAAAAATATTTAACTATTTTAACATTTTTCTTTTTTATTTCACTTATATTCGAGTATTATATCAAAATTTTAATCAGTTAAATAATCGATTAGATATCACACAGATGTGTGCCTCCACAAGATAATGATAGTTAAATAGATAACTATCATTTATCTTAATTGAGGTTTATAAATCTCACGTACTAAAAAATTCAGATAAAATCTGGATTTTTTAAAAATAAGTTAATAAATGTGAATTAATTTTTGATGTTGTTCGGTTGACATTTAATGTACCATTTTGATGGTGTGTTGTGAGTTGTTGTTTTATTTTATCTTCTTTATGTTACAGCGGATAGCACGCGTTTCCTACAGAAGATTTTCGTTGTTATAACTCCTGAGAAATCTTAATGTTAATAAGATTATATTTTATAAAAGGTGGTTTTTATTTTATTTTTTGTTTTCTTGTTCTCTTTCTCTGCATGTTTGGTTGTTTTGTAATCATTTTTGATTTTACATTTTCTTTTTTATTAAATTGATGGTAGTCATAATTTATTCCCAGCATGTTTATCAAATAAGATTGTCTTTAATAATTTCCTTTTCAGCTAAATGAACTCAAGTATTCACCATTTAATTTCTAATTGAAGTTCTGTTGATCATTTAATGCTTTGCTTTGAATTTATACTAACATAAGTTTATTTTTGCTTTATTTTATACGTAGCTAATTTTTGTATTTTTTTTTCAGCGAAATCGACAAGGTTCTTGCAAAAAATATTAGTTGTTTGCAATCCAGAGAAGCCAACTGCTGTGTAATCAAAGTCTTCAAATCTTCACAACCATAAACTTCACTATTTCTTTTTATTATTTTCGCATTTAAAAATTCATGATCTGTAGTTTAGTGGTTGTTTTTTTTATTTTAAATTAGCGTAATTAAATTATATATCATATAACAGAAACAAAATTGAAAAGTATTTTAATTATTATTTTTGTTAATTATTTTTCCCGGTTTTAGGTCATATCTAAAGCAAAGTTGTGTGTGTATGTGTGCTTGCGTGTGCTGTACTTTATACATTAGATTAGGGCAAAAATAATTGTAATTGACTTCCTGAAACAATTTCCTTTATTTGCTCAAGAGAGTCAGACATTTTTTGATGTTAGTAAATTGTTAAAACAAGATTTAAAACAACTAATTTCTCCTTTTTTTTTAAATATCGGACATTGTAAATATTAAAGTATTGTAATTTGATTTACCATATGCTTTAATAAGAAAACGGGACACAAAAGTATCTAAATAGCGTACAATGGTTGGTATTCATGCATTAATAAATCACTGAAACGCCTACAAATGTTCTCATGATGAAAGATGTATCAAAATAAATCGGTGCTCTTCCATTTTGTTTGCACTGTGCCTCAGACTAAATCATATCTATGAATTAAAAAGAAAAATAAGGAAACTCGGCCATATAGTATTAAAATTATGTTGAAATCTGAAATAAATTGTTTTCTTTATTTTGTCTTGTGATATTTTTAAAAGTTGAGCGTATTTTAAAAAATTATATTTTGACGTCATAGTATACGTTTAGATTTACGTTGTTTCATAGATGTAAAGAAGAATATGAGTGTAAGAATTTGGTAACTTGTCACTCGTTAAAGTTTTGTAACGTTTGCCAGTGCAGTATTATCACTCCGAAAAAACTAAGTGTTACTTAATTACTTTTTTCTGATGAATTTTCTCTTAATTACTGTATAGATCAAACAGTATTAAAAAATAGAGTTATATAATTATATTCAAGAGTAAATATTCAACGAATATGCATCAGCTTAATACATTTAAACGTAATTAATAGTGAACAATGTATAAATTTAAAGTAAGGTAAGGAAAAAGAACATAACATTGCCATTGTACAATATTTTGAAATTTTTATTATGTTATCTATTTATAAATATATATATATATATATATAGTATAATATACATAATGATACTATTTGTGTTCAAAGTGAAGGGACCAAAAGCACACAAAACATGTCGTGATGCATTATTATTTATTAGCATTATTTTTTCTTAGCCATGTATGATCACTGTTGTAATAAAAATCCTTGGCAAATCACAACTGACTGCAAAAATTTACTATTAAAATAGTAAATATTAACAATATCATAAAAAAATCACATTCATATAATTAGAATACAGATTAAAATATAATTTTGCACTATAAAATAATTTCAAATTAAAAAGTATTGTATAAATTTAAAATGACTAGATTTTTTTTTCTAGTAAAAATAATTTCTTTAAACATGGCTGAATAAAAAACGAATCAAATCAAATTAACGTTGAACATTATTTTCTAATGGAAATATTTGCGTCACCTGCCCAACACCTTTGGTGCTACCTTCGCGGAATAAAATTCGTGTTCCAATCATGAGGTGCTCAGGATGCTTCATAAATTTAAACATTACAGTTGCGTGTTCGTTAGTATGAACACCACCAGGTTTCGCCATAATTCCTTCAATAGTAACTGTCTGACGAATATTTCCAATGTACATAGTCGTTTGAAATCCTCTAAAAATCGTTGTTGAATGGAAGAGTACATAAATATTAGCTTGAAAATAAAGACATGGTTGTAAAGTGAGATTTGGACTAAGAAGAACCATTCCTCGCCTTGGTGACAAAATATCACAATTTCCTAATGCTAATGTTGCACTCTGACCTGCCCGTACCACACGACATGGTGCACGGTTTCGATGTACAGAATGTACGATACATTTCAAATATTTTCCATCATCTGTAGGGCCAACCGTCAATTGATCTCCTTCACGAATAATTCCTTTCGTAAGTAACCCTCCAACTACATACCCAACATCAGGCACTCGAAACGTTTCATCCACTTGAAATTCTGTTAATTCCTGCATCAGTCGCTCCCGTTCCTTGATACTCATACACGGTGGTAAAACGTTTAAAAACTTAGTGAGCAGTTCCAAACCGTCACCAGTTACACTAGAAACAGTGAAAAGTGGTGTGATGCATTCTGATACCAATGACGACGCTGCAGTAATCACATCGTCTTCAGACCGAATTACAAGTGGCACTTTCTTACATCCGGGTGATTTGAGAATTCTCTCTAACTGAGCCATTGTTCGACTGAGAATCGAAGGTGGACAAACATCTATTTTACTTACAACGACAAAAATGGGAACTTCCAAAGCCATAGCAATTCCCAAATGCTCTTTTGTCGTTCCTGCAACACCTGCATTAGCACTTACTACTAATACAGCGTAATGTGGGGAGTATCCTGTCATTCCAAAAATGGTAGTTTTCAAATATTTATAGTGTCCAGCTAAATCGAGGAAAGTGATGAGTTTACTAGATGCTTCGCAAATATCTTCGGCAGTGTGTGAGTCACTGTAATTAATGGTTCGGCCTTCTGAATCAAATCCAAGTATTTCGTGACTGATCGATGATGTTCGGCCGGATTGAATTTCGTGTAAATGTCGAAATAAATTAAGTCGAGCACGTCCACGTCCATTATCTAGTTCGCCTTGGGTCAACACTCCGAGCAATGTACTTTTACCTGCATCTACATTGCCTAACACAGCCACACGTAAATCTATACTATGTTGATCATCTGGGACCTAAATTTAAAATAAAATAATAACTTTGCATTCAAGCGAACTTTTTTGAAAATTAAAAATATTCACCTTTCTAACTAATACTTCAGCAGCTTTCCGCGATTCTCCTTCATCTCCGTTAGCTTCAATTACTCTTTCTCTTAAAATCGTGATTGTGGCTCCAAGTTTATCCGCCATTAAACGAAGTGTATGTAAAGATGCTGCCATATCCGTTGACGACAAACCAGCCAAAATACCGTTATCTTCTACCCCAATTTCATAAATTGCTTCGCCTTGTCCTTCACGGAGCCGCCATTTCATCTATAAATAATATATTGAAAAATGTTTGAAAAATAATTAATAAAGAAAAATCAATACCTGAGTTACAAGGTGCTCAAAACGACTCTGTGAAGGATTTACTAACTTCAATTTATACTCTACATTTCCTTCACCAGGTTCTGGAGGTAAAAACAATGGCATAGACTCTGTCTCACCATTTGATAAAGGACATGCGGACTCAAAAAGACCAACTAATGCAGAATCCATACACACCTAAAAAGAAAATCAATATATTTTAATTCTAAAGATTGATTAAAATAAAAATAAACATTTTAACCTTTAACACAAATTCGACCTTGACTTAAGATTTGTTTCCCAAAATGGAATAGGTACCTGCTTACAGTGTCGTTCACTATTTCGTAATTACATTGGATAACTACCACAATGTTCCATTTATTACTATTATTACTTTTTGCTTTATATAAAAGTAGGTTAATTAACATAATTACCAGGAAAAGCTTGTTCAAAAAATAGGTGAACAACTTTTCATACTCTAGAAATGCTCACTAAACTGTAACAAATGAAATTGTTGTTGTGTAGCATAAGAATCGTTACCTTTCTCATCTTTTGTGTCGCAAAATCATTAAATGCAATTGGTACGTTAAATTGATTGACATACAATTTTGGAAACTACTTCCTCTTATACCAGCTTGTTAGGATAAATTTTAAAATTCTTTCAGCAGCATCAACATTCATCAAACGCTATTTTTGGAATTTTGTGACGTGAAAATAAATGTCAATTTACAATTAACTTCCTGCAGTACACTTTTTATGATTTATATTGGTTATAATTTAACCATTTTTCTAAACTTTACTGACGTTTGAAATTCATATTTCAAACCTTCAACCTTGGACCTTTCATTCAAACTTCAGTATCCTAAAAATTCTTGGATAAATGACATTAGAGACCTTATCAAACCGGAAATTATGCATAGCTTATCATTTATAATAATTTACTTTCGAAATAACATTCTCACCTGATTTGTCAAAAAAAAATACCTACTCTCTAATTTTTAAAAACTTCATCTTAACTGCAGCTGACATCTAACGACAACTCCCACTTTTTTAAGACTATCAATACATCTGCAATTTACTTGCATTTTAAAGTTAAATTATAATCGTTACACATAAGCTTACCTTCATTATCTTATAGAACTAATAAAAACAGCTTCGGAACATACTGAGCAAGTTCCTGGACAGTTGAGTTTTATATAAAACCCGATACTGATTAAGTGGATACAGAAAAGTAAACGCGACTTTTAATTGGTCAAAAGCTGTGATAGGGAAAAGAAGCTTGTATTTGATTTGCTGAATGAATAAACTGCACGATTACACCATTTTTGTTATTTATTGCATTATTATCACATTGAAAGAAATCACAGATTATTTCACCATACATTTGATTTATTGCAGTTTGATTTTTAGTTTTTGGTTCTTTTTTAAAATCATTCATCCATCGTATTTTCCATTTTGCCATTTTCTTTTTCATCTTCTTCGTCATCTTCATCAGCACTTGTTGTATCCTCATCATTAATTTGTGCCTCACACTTCTCACAGGTACAATTAAAAAGATAATTTTCCCTAAAATTAAAAAAAATTTTGTATAAATTCAAATTTGTTTTATTCTCCAATAAATGTATCACCTCAATAATCTCCTTCGACTATGTCTACTACGATCTCTGTTGCATTCATCCAAATAACTGACACAAATTTCCTAATCGGAAATAATTTTTAATTAACAATAAACAAACAAATTAATAAATTTAGAACCTAACCTCATCGATATCAATATCATTAATAGCAATCATCACTAAATTAAAATTATTATCAAGAAATGTAGCTTCTGCATTTGGCACGCAACTGTGATTACCTATTAAACATGAATAAAATCCATAAATTAATTTTATTAATGCTTAGTGAGATAATTAATCACTTACATGAACTTTGTAACGGATACAAAGCAGATCCCTCATTATTTAAAAATCCTCCAGATTCTATAAAAGTATTAGGAATAAAGAAAGTTTCACAATTAGATTATCCTATACTCACCATTTTCCACATCAGTGTATAATTTATCAATAAAATTATCGAGATTACTTCTCTCGTCATCAGGCAAATCCAAATTGGCACAATTTTTGACCCAAACTCCTAACGGACTAGAAAATAAATTTAATTAATTTAAAATTTTTTTATAAATAGTTTTTTTTTAATTACGTTGTTCCTATTCCTTGACCATTCATTCCCACTAAAGCAATAAGTGACTGGAATCCTGCAGGGGTATACCACTAACCAAAATATTAAAAAATTAATAAATTATTACATTTTCTTACAAGTTTCTTATTCTATTACCTGTTGAACGTTTTCTTCAAAAACCACATTCATCATCAGTTGTCTCAGAGTTTCTAATTGATCCTAAAATAGAAATATTTTTGCATTACATTAAATTTATATTGATAAAATGAGTTTGAAAATACTTGAAACTGTGATCCCAACAACTTATGAGCAATCTCTTCCTCGTCGTTTATTGTATTATGGCAAAACTGATCAAATAGACATATTGCACCTTGTTTATCTTTTGCCTGAAAATAAAATCAATTTTAAAATTTATCTATTTAACTTGTTAAATCAATTAATTGCTATTCTCACTTGTTTAACGGTAGCAATAATGCGAGCAACTAACATGATATTGGCAGTTTCTGGCGGATAATGCATATTCCTAATTAACAAATTCGTTTTTAATTTTTAAAGATAAAAAATAGAAGAAAATGTTTCAGATAACACCTCCAGGCTTCTTGTAACTGTTCCACTGGATGATTATGATCCGTCGTGAATGATCGCCGACAAAGTGTCTCATGATACTGACTCCACGCTGCATCTCGACATTCTGGACTGCAGTAGCTTATCTAAAATTTGAAATAACAAATAAATATAAACTTTTTTTGCACCATATTTTCTTATTTAAATCATATTTTTTCCTTTACATCACAATGAAAGCATGTTACGAATGTTTCTTTTTTAGTGGCGCAACATTGAGGATACGGTAATGTCAAAGAAGGATTTGCTGCTAATCTTTTGGCGTTTTCTTCTGCAGTTTCCATAGGCCTCATGCAAAAATCACAAGCCAAATAACCATAAACGGAATTCCATAGAAATTGACAGCAAACCAAAGGTCTTTCTTCAAAAATAACATCTCCTGCTTTAAATTTTTTGCGGGCAAATAATCCCTTACCCTGTAATAAAATTAATATAACATTGTTTAAATATTCAAAATCAGTGTTATTAATTTAATTTCACCTTCGTTCCTCCAATCACTCGAACCTCTACGACAGGTGGAATTGAACTGTTAGTGGGCGATTCATCACTCAAGTCCACGTGCGAGTTATGATTATTTTTTGCTTCTGCCATGTGTAAACCGTAACAAAATAGTAGGTGGGTTATATTCAAATGCTACACGGTTTATCGAGTCCTTTTCTAAAAATAATTATTACTTTTTGTAATAAATACCATAAAACATATTTTCAAAGTCACAGCCAGTGGTAAAACGTGGTCGGAAGAAATAGGAAGCCATTTTCCAAAACAATTTCTGCAAATTTTTCATGGTTGGAAACTAGCGCCACTCGCGTCAAATTTCAAATTATAATGTTTACCTCAAATTATTTTTTCATTCAGTAAGACAAAATATGTTTATTATTTTAATTTTTTTTTAAAAATTGCAGTACAGTAATTTTAATCGACCAAAAAAATAACGAAGAATAAAATTTTATAAGTTTTGTATATAATAATAAAATATCTAGTTGGCTTGTAATTTAAACAAATATAAAATACTGCACAAAAAATATTTGCCACTACAGTTTTAACTTATTATTATTCAGTAAAACTTTAAAAGTCTTTAATGCACAACATTGCTAAAAGATGGCAGTTAGCAGTTAGTAACATCCACAAGTGACTTTACACTCAAACACAAAAAAATTAAATATTGAATTAAAATAACAAATAAAAATATTAGAAACAACATAAAAATCATACCAAATTAAAACCAACATTTTAAGTAATTGCCTATAACATTAAAACATTTCTTAATAACAAAACAATAGACCAATGACGTAAAATACGAGTAAACCGCACTAAACTCCACAATCACCAATAGCAGCAAAGACCTTACCAGAACCCCCTCTCGATCACCCTAGTTTCTACATAATGGTGCTAGAGAGTGACCTGCGATATACTTAAAGCCGTGTTCTTCACACTTTGTCGCCACTAACCGCCTTCATCGGTCTCAGCTGGCATTTAGCCAATGGTGAGTTCTTTCTCAGCAACGCAAAAACGGTTTGTGAGAAAATTCATTGAGCACACTAACTATGCCCATCAACGGCTAGAGAAGTCAACGAAAAACATCCCCTCTAACACGGGACAAGATGAAAGTGGAGCCTCATGGACCCCTGTCAAAACAAAGGACTAATGTGCAATCCTCATCACCACCGACGAATTGACTATGTTAATGTTTACTTTGCATAAATCGCCTTGATTATGGGCCCTTTATTTGGGTCCGTATGTATTTGGTGGTTGGCTTCACTTGGGGGAATATGGACATCGTCCGCAAATGTTTCCAGCAACGCGTGTCCATCCATATGCACGTGCAACTTGATTGGTCCCCCAGCCGACTCGAGTGAGGCCGGCATCCGCGTTGACTGTCGTTTCGAGACCCCTCAATTGTTGGACGGACGGAGTGCGCATCAACTTATGGACAACCTCAGTCTTCCGGATAATGTCCTTCAATTGTGAGTTAATTGGTTATTTTTATAGTGTAAATCCTTACACAAGTCTACTCGTATCAAATTGATCAATAAAACATTACTCAATTTTTATTAATAATATCTCAATTGTTTTTAATTAAAGCTATAAACTGATTATATCTCAAGTAGAAAAGTAATAATAAAACGAGATAAGGAAAGAAATGGAGGGCAAGAGACGGGGGGGGGGGTGGGATTGGAAATGATTTCTAATAAAAATTGAAGAAATGTTTTGTCATTCGTTCATTATCATTTCGCAAAGTTTGACGTGAAAAGAATTCAAAGGAAAAGCCGATGTCAAAACTTGAAATAGAAGAATTGAAAGGTTGTACAAGGCAATGAAAAGAAGAATGTCTTTGAGGGAATCCGAATTCAAATACCCATCAGCCCGTTTCTCTGTGCCTCATTGCAAGTCCATTCAGGTTTACTAAAGGGGATTGACGTGGGTGGCAGATTGGTATTGGGGTCCTAACATGGACCTTTCAAGAGCTAAGGGCAAGTGCAAAGGTTCATCTTGATCTACTTTTCGTTTTTTCTTTTAGTCTAACCCTAAATCATTTTCTCTTTTGCTTTCGTTTGTTGTTGATACACGCCATTTTATTGACTATTTTGCAAGTTGCACGAACTGTAATTGGCAATTGAACGACGTTTGACAGGTGAATGCCTACACCTTGTTTACTTTGAATTGTCTACTTTGCGATTTAAAGGGTTTAAATGGTTGTTATTAATCGATTCATCATTCTGGAATTGAAAAAAGAAAAAATAATAAGCATAGCAACATGGCGGATTATATGATAATACAATATTTGCCATTCAACCGAAAAATAATGATAATAATAATAAAATTCGACCACTAATTAGTTCATGTGAGTATTAACTGGTATTAAATTGTTTTGTATAAGCATTTGTACTCTAAATAATTAATTGGGAGAATTAATTAAATTTTGTTATTATATAACGTGACTATAAATAAGCTTAACGTGAGGTGCATATTAGTTTATGCATATTTTAGTGTGTGAATTGTAGTTAACTTTTATTTCGTGCATTTGAAAGGTCGAATTTGGGACAATGCGGCATCCAGTTGTGGTCATGAAGGTGAATAACTCATTGATTTCTCATCTAATCGACTTATTCCAACCCCAGAAATCAAATTCGCTTTCTTATCCGTGATTAGTTAATTGCATTTGATTTTTATCGCTTTGCAATTACTTAAATCGGACATCTTTGGAGCAGGAGAAAACGAGATGACGTGGGATTAAAAGGAATTAATCAACCATTGTTTTCTTATCTTTTTTTCTAGGGATCTCAGTAACAACAAGATCGAAGTGGTGGAAGAGGCAAGTTTTGTGTCACTACCAATGTTACAAGAATTGTAAGTTGAATTTTTTTTATTTGAATTTATAAATTAATTTTTATTTTATTTTATTAAAAAATTGTTGGTATAATCAATTGGTGCATTATGAAATGATAAAGGAAATAAATTTACTTTAATAACCCTTAGTTTGCACGACATAAATGAATTATTTAGTTTCGTGTCATTTTTTTCCTCTTTTTTTGGTAACAAAAAGCCGTAAAAAAAAAGATATAAAGTGAGTTATGTTACGATACACTAGAGACACGGTTTTAGTGATTTTAGTGTTGACTTAAAATATAAATATAAAATTTATTTTGTTACCGTGTATACAACCATGATTTACGAAATACAAACATATTCATTCGGATAACTCGCGGGCTATACGAAAAGAATTTGCTTTTACGAGTTATCTGAGAATGTTTACTTAAGAAAATTGTGGTTTCGGTCAATTGGCGTGAAAATAGTAGAAAATGATGATGGTTTTGCTGTTGGTCATTAGAAAAAATTTCACGCATGTGCTGTTAAGATGGGGGTCGCTTGGTATGAGAAAATGTTGGTAATGTGATGTGGGTGGATGTGCTTTTCTAGTGGTTAGAAGCTAGGATTTTATTAATTTCATCATTTTCTTCATCAGTTATGATTTTCTATGTGTTTATTTTCTCATTAAGAGTTGTTACGTGATAAAAATGGTGGAATAAAAAAAGGGTTGAATATTTGAATAATTTATTTTGATTTTTGTAAATTGTTCAGTGAGTCTGCTGCTGAAGAGGCGTTTTCTATCTTTTCCTGTTTGCTTGCAAGAGGCAGTATCTATTTCTCTTGTTTATTTATTTGTTTGTTGCACGCATTGTATTGAATTGAATTCAGATAGCAACAGTTTTTCAAATGCAACATAAAGGAAGAAGATGAAAAGAAAAAAAATGTTGTTTTTTAATTTAATTTTGTTTTCTTAAGATTGATATTGTTTACATTACTTGTTTCAACATTTCGATGCTAATTAGACAACTGTGAAATATCTCTAGGAGTCCGACAGCTTGACAACTGCACGACTGAACGTGTAGTGTGTAAGAAGCGTCCATTTAAAGTGAAATTTGCAAGCTGTGATTTTTCTACTTTTCTCTGCACGCTTTTCACTAACTATTTATGCAAAACGCTTGAGCCATGGTGGTGATTTTCAGTGCGAGTGATTTCCTGCTTAGAAAGCGGTCTATTTGACCAGGGAATGCAAGAAATGAGCATTTCTATGCGTGCTTGAAATCGCCACATTTAAATTGAAAATTGTGTAAGATTTCCTCTTGGTTTTTAAGGATGATATGAAATGGAATTTTTATTCATGTGTAGCTAAATGAAGAAAGACATTTATTTATTTATTTTAAATTATCTTAATTTGAGAAGTCTTAATTTTATGCGCCTTCGGAAACAATTTATTTCTTCATTTTGTGCTGCGAAATTAATGAAAAAATAAACTGAAACAAAGTGAAAAGTAATTATCGGTAAAGAGAAAATGGATAAGAACAAAAGATTTTTTTAACGGAACAAAAAGTGAAAAAAAAAAAAAGAAACCCATTTAACTTTGTGCGAGGTATTGGAATACACACACAGCAGCCTGAAGGGAAAATCTGCACTTCATCAACAGGGTTTTAATGGTCCAATTTTTCAAAAACGAAGAGTACATAGATAAGATATGATGCTGTGCTAGGGATAAAAGTATTTGAAATTTGAGAAGAGCTTAAAAGTGACGAGATAATTACTCACATTCAATATTTATAGAAATTTAAATAAATTGTATATTTGTTTTTTTAATTAAATTTTTAATTTATATTATTACGAAATTGTCTGAAAATACTCGGAAATTAGTTTGAAATTAACTCGGAAATTGTGAGAAAAGAAAACAGTGAATCACTCTGAAAGTCCGCCTTGGTAAAACAAGATAGTTGCCAGACTAATTTTTAGACTATTTATGAACGCTTTTAAATCTATTTTTCCATTTAGATATTAAACTGAAAATGAAGATTATTCCACTTTTTGATTTTTGATTTCACCTAGGAAACATGCAAACAACCCAAAGTAATTACAGGTGGGAAAAACTTGTCAAATTGACAACAAAAACAATTATTTTCACAAATAATTCTGTTAAATATAAATTAAAACGTATATTTCAATTGAGAGGTTATCAAAGGGTTGAGTGTGAAATTGAGTGTTGAGGTAGCGAGTGTGGGTCATATCTTTTTTCGGCTTTTTTCACCCTTCGGCTCACTCGAGATTTATGACGGGGGAGCAGCTGGCCCTGCCGAGTCTCGTGCTGACGTCGACCGGGGTATTCATCAGACGGCAAGAAAAATTTCGTTTCCTTCTTCCTTGAAAGGGGAGAGAAAAGAAAAAATATTTTATTTTCTTTTTCGTTTCGTCTCTTCATTTCTCAAAAATGGGCAGATATATTATCGGCTGTTGAGTGGTCAGCTGAACACACTTTTCACGAGAAACGTCAATACTTATTTCAACTTCCAGCTGCCTCTACCTCTCAAAACGTCACTTGTCCAATTAAGTGATGTAGCAAACGTTTGATTTTCCAACCATTTTCCAGTGGACTCGAGATTTTTTCGTCTGATAATTTTCAAGCTCACAATTTCTTGTGTGGCTCAGTGGGGGTTTTTGAAATGGAGGGGCAGCTGTCTAAATATCCCTCGTTCTTTCTAAGGAATTCTTTTCCCCTCTTTTCACATTTAAAAACGACATTTTTATATATAAATAAAAATTTTAATAAGTAAAAATAATATTTTTGTTTAAAAATTGAAAAAAAAAATAAAATAAATAAAAATTGAAAAATTTAATTTTCTTTTATTTTCATAAAAGCAAATGAAATTTGAATAAATCGATCGCATTAAATATTTGATTTTATTTTTGATGTTATTTAATTTCGGTCGACCGCGTTTGCATTTCCTGCGGGGTTAAATCATTCAGTATTTACATGGACTTCAAATGCGCGCATCTTTGCCAGCAGTTTACTTCTCGTGAAAAACCGACAAAAGAGGTCTTTCGATCGCAGGTTTTCTTGCAGCTTTGGTCGTCTCGTGTTCGTCTTACATGGCATCAATAATTCAAACCGGACCCCACTCCCATGTCTTACTGTGGAATTATTATCGACCCACTCGGCAGATTCTGTCGCCTGGGATGGAAGAAGAACCGTAGAAGAAATATATAAAAAAGAGAGAGAGAGAAAAATCAACAGACGCAAAGAAGCGTTTCTTCCCAGCAGGATAGCGTCTGTGCACTTCTTCCCACACCGCGGCCCTGTTTCTCTTTTTATCATAGTGTAAACTTTGCTGAGATAAGGAACATGTTGCTAAATTCTTATCAGCAACAAATTCAAATTTGTCTTTTAAAGTTAAAGAAGAAAGTGATACTTGCAGCTTTAAAATAAAGACTCCGAAGTGTGTAATCATTTGTTTAGTGGCACCCTAAAACGAGTGAGTTTTTATTACATTTGCAAAGCGAATTGTACAAACTCCTTATCAATTCATTCTATCCAATTACCAATCAGTGCTAAAGGATTGGTGCCGAAGTTGTTAAAATGCTCTAGGAAATGTGTGCAGTGGATCTGACGGCAGATTTTGTAAGCAAATGGTATCTTGTTCTGACATGGTTGTTATGTTCCAATGCATAATACAGTAGGGGTATTCATATACAGTGTTATCAATGAAAATTTCAACCAATATTTAAGTACGGCTTAAATTAAGTTGGATTCAAATTAATCCATTTGTAAATATTGCAAATTTTGAATGAGCGCGAAAACAAAATGGCGTTATAAGACTATTTGTGCTTTACGGAGTTATTCATTTCAATCAATTAATAGAAAATTTAAAAATATTTAAGCCTGCTTATGAGTGTTTATATTGTAACAATATGGTTGAAAATGGCGAATCTGTCCAAAACCACAAACAAAATGGCCGCTTGAAATTCTCACCAGAAATTTTCCATGTTTAAATATTTAGTGAGATGTAAATGCACATTTATAAGATGTAATGAGACTGCCCACTAGCAATCATTGACCACTGGCTGGAAATAAATCCACAAAGCCATCTCGAAACTCTACGACTGTAACCGCATTTAAATAGTGGCATACACATTTAATGGCGGCTTCAAATCTAAAGCAATAAAACAATACTAGAATGTTTAGAAACTTTATTAAAAAAGGGGAAAGAACTTCCCCTATTCCTGAAAGAAGATTATCTTAAGGAATACTAATCACATTGGAAAAATTGGGACCAAATTACCAG
>JAQFZN010000800.1:0-22727 GCA_034687075.1 Geophilus carpophagus | reverse complement strand
GGAACTAAAATAATTGGCAGTTTTGGCATCATTTGAATTATGTAGTTCCTATTTCTGTCACCAGAGGGACGGCATCTCTTATAATTAGTTTTAAATTTTGTCACCAGATAGCGCTGTATTTAGTTTATTATTTTCTCAATAGATGGCACTAATTTCCAAATCTATCAAAAATAATGTTTCATCATAACTTTTTAAATTATCATTAATTAAGCTTTTAAATTACACATATTTATTAAAAGAATAAATC
Source organism: Geophilus carpophagus (assembly GCA_034687075.1). Taxonomy (NCBI): domain Eukaryota; kingdom Metazoa; phylum Arthropoda; class Chilopoda; order Geophilomorpha; family Geophilidae; genus Geophilus; species Geophilus carpophagus. The sequence continues at coordinate 22,480 of JAQFZN010000800.1, read as the reverse complement.
TAAATCATTTCTGATAATATTTTATTCACTTTATATTTAAAAACACTTTAATACAGTACATAGTTATAAAACAAACAAACTATCAGTCTTCTTGCATTGACATCATTTACATCCGATCATCAACATTGAATATACAAAGTAATTCCCCTGTAATAGTACGTGTAAAAATGTTAATACATCTATTTTACATTTAAATACACTTTAATATATTACAAATCAAACAAAGTTCTATTGGTTGGGGGGCAAAAACAACCCTTGCACTGTGCGGCAAGTTTCCTTGATGCATCCTTGGTCAAAATTATAATTAATAAAAATCAAAAATATAAAGAACTAATCAGAAAAAAAAAGTAAAAAAAAATATTATAATGATTTTGATGTTTTTGATGTGAATGAATATATTTAAATCAAAAATATACTACATATTTTTAACTTTGTAAGTAATTTTTTTCTTTGTTGCACATGTATTTATATTTGTTATACATAAAGATGTGTGTATATGTATGTGTACTTTTTAGATTTTTAAAATTAATCTTTTTTTTGGAGAGGGGGCCCCACAATACCTAAATCCAGCCCTGAACATCCTTTTTGTTTCTATCATATTATATTTTAAACAAAATACAATACGAAATAATTTAAAAAATAACTTACATAAAACTGGAGTTTTCTTTTCGTGTTCTCAACAGGTAGATTACAGCTGCACCCAATCGTAAACAAAATTTCATCATTTTTAAACTTATGAACTTGATCTGTGAAAACAAATATCTTACGTTATATCCCTGGCATTATCAAGTGATAAGTAGTTGGGTTTATCACTTAGTCCTAGCTAATGATGAAATCCTTGCCACTAGGAAGTTTGTAGTTGATTGCGCATGTGTGAATAAGACGGATGGCAGTTTGAAGGACCAATTTATGACACAACTAACACATATGGTCAATCAATGTTTTTGTACATAAAATAGAAAGAGACCAATTCATAAATCACAACTGAAATCGATTGGTCCCCCATTAATTTTGCCTTATTGGTAATCCAGGCATTACTGATCACACATGATCCAAACCAATTGAAATGAAAATGGGTGCACGAAATTGCCCAATATCTATTAAATCGAAATGCCTATAAAATAGGCTGTAGTTGAAGTTAGTTTTATTAAACAATTCAAATGTAGGTACAGAGAAGTAGACAGAGTTTGTTTGCCCTTTTGCTCAGTAGTAAGGGCGCAATCACTAAAATAAAAATAAAAAAGATCCTCTAGAGAGGAAAGTTAAATTTGTAAGATGCATCAATCAGAGATTAACATTACGTTGGTTAAATCCGTAATCCAGTTATATCAACGCTTAAGAGTGATTTACAACCAACTTTAACTCAATTACTAGCTCGCAGATATTCTGCTTTTACAGCCTCACCGGGAAATCGAACCCTGCTCTGTTCAGACTTGCAAATTTTAGAAGAGCAATGACTTACAACACGCGACCATGCTCTTCTAATCTAATAAAGTGCTACTAAAAGATAAATATATATACGAAACAAACCTACGCCCAAGTGTGTAAACATGTCTATATAACGCTCACACATGTTAGACATAAGTGATAAGAAAATAAACTTAATAAACATTACCTGGAATCGAACTTGGATCCATTAGAGTACAAGTAGTAAAGGTCACTAAGTGAACTGATCAAATTGAGCCACTGGTATATAAATTACCACGCTTCAATTTTTTTGAAGTTAAGATAAAAATTCGATTTTTCAAGTCACAAAAATATTTGTGCTAAATTAAGTAATTGAACTCATGAGGGACGGCCAAATCGTTGCAATGAGCAAAACAAATGGTCTCTGGGGCATCGAAGCAGTAATGGGCCAATGGCAACAGGCCCCTGGTTACAGCTCTTGCGACATGTCATTAAAATTAAATCATTTTTAGTTTTAGATTAAAACTGTTTATGATTTCTTCAATGTTTATCATCGCATAAACCTACAAGGGAAACTATCAATTAATCACAGTCCATAATGGTTTATTTAATACATGTACTTACTTTTTTTAAACTTAAGCAGTAATTGTAGCTATCTCGTTTCAGTTATCGCTTGCTGTTCTCGACACAACCCGCAAATCGGATAATCAGCACAAGACTTCCATTTTGAAACAATCGGTTCTCTTGATCACGCCCGGTTTTTCAAAATATCTTTTTATTGTTTAGGTATAAACGTGATCATTATTTTTTGTATCAGTGCACAAAATGGCGTGAATAAAATTCGTGTTAGTTATTAGTTCGTCTGCCGATTCAATTTGTTCAAGAAACTCGATGAATCATTGTATATTTATTCAAAAATGAAATAAAAAAATTGAAAATTAAAATTCTACGAAATAAATTAGTATGTTAAAAGACTTTGCAGAACAATATATTTATTTCGTAGAATCAATTTTTAATATTATTTTTCACACAGTGACAAGATATGCTAAAAAAGTGTTAAGTGTTTTTATTTTAGATAACAAGCACTAATCATTGTAAAAGAATTCGTGTTTTTTTTTTCATGCTATTTACATATTGGATTAAAAATGTGCCTGTCTATATACACACTCTCTACTAAGTTTATTTAAAATGTAAAGAAATGTTAAGCGCACCAAAAATTTGAAAAGAAAAACAAAAAAAAGAATTTTTAAATTACCAGCGAGCCAAAGTAATCTGTGCATTGTTGGTAATTTGTCAGTTTCTGATGTCAAATTGTTTGTAATGGCTTCTAAATTTCAACATGAATCAAATACAAAAATTTCCTCATTACATCGGGCATAACTATGATGCACACACAAATGCCAGATGATTCGTCAGCTCAAAACAGTGCAGAAATAGTACCAAATTGATCTCTACTAGCCGACTCCTTTGTTTGGACTGCCAGATGATCCATTAACAGAAAATGATTTTGCATCAATATTGTTTGACTTCCTGTAAATAATAAGAGGGTTTCAAATTTCGTATACCGTTTTAGTATCATTTTGGTGTATTTTCCACCACAACCTTTTTATCCTTTCATTTAATCATAGAATAGCTGCATTCGAAAGTTTTTTCAATAATAATAGTGTGCCCGCGTGACATAAGCAACAAACGAGAATGAAAATTCAAAACAAGTAAGTTAAATAATTTTTTTTATTATTTTTGCACTCAATACCAATTCTGATATTTTCATTATTGGTAGTTGCTTATTTCGAATCTCGGAAATGAAAAAATTGCTTATATAGCGCAAGCATTATTATTATTCAAATTATAACAGGTGCATTCCAAAACTGTGTTAAGTGTTAAGTCGTGTTGCACATTTTTAAGAGTTTTCCATTAGCGATTACATTTTAGTCCAATACGTAGCTTAATCCAGAGATCAGCAAACACTTTTTGTAAATAGTAAATATTTTAGGTAAACTCGAGGCCTACTTAAATGTAAAAAAAAAGCTAATTTTCACAAAATTTATTGATAAAAATTTGAATCAAACAGGTAAATCGAAGAGGCAGATTTGCTGGCATTTGGTTTTGTTTCAACACAAAGTCGCCATTAGAGCCCTGTTTGTAAGATTTTTTTGTGCGTCACGATACTACTTTGTTTGGTCATGTTCATTTTAGCTTGTTTCTTAGCACATTAGCGCAAAATTTACACGACCACAATTGAAACGACTAACGCATGTGTTTTGGAATGCACCTAATGTTTTTTTGGTGTTTAATGCAGTGTAATGACAGTTACACTTGTCTTTTCTAATATCATTATTATTAGATGAAATTACAAATTGCTCTCATTTAAATAATGAGTCTTCTGTAATATGCATTCACCTAAATTTTATCAGGACTAAAAGATTTTAATACAGGTTATAACATTAATACCTGTTTTATTTTTCTCAAAGCAAATCTTGCTCGCGGTCCCATATTGTTGTCAATTTGGCATTATTGCTGTACATTTAGTTAAGGTGATCATGTCTGTTGTTTATTATTTGACGGTTTATCCTGTTTCATGCTTTGTTGAGATATTTAGTTGCTAAATATTTGATGTGATCCTTCTGTTGTTGTAACAGTGTCCAGTACTTCGCCACACACTATAGAGAAAGTGAGTGAAATGGATAAAATTCTAGACAAAAAAAATCTAGACTCTGCGAAGCTATTTTTTTATTGGTCAAGCAACTTTGACACAAAAATTATTATTTTGCATCAACAAACAAAAATTTGTAATAAACCTAATAAGTTTATTAGAAATTTTTGAAAACAGGAATAAATAACATTTATTTATTTTGTCATAAAACAAATCTCAAAAGGACATCAACTCATTATTATAGGATTCATGTACACCAATACCTCGCTGTACAGCCCAGATACATTCCTAAAAGTTATCCGTAAAGCAAAATGCTGTTTTACGAATCATTTATATTTTCATTCAATATTTTGGAATCTAGACTGTGCATGTGATCATAGATTCGCTCAGCACCAACACACTTATCTAAACAAGTATATTGGTCCTCGGTGCATCTACTGTCTAGTGCAGTGGTCTTCAAACTTCGGCATCTCACAGAACCCCTTTTCAAGATAAAATTATCTATGGAACCCTATGTTGAAAATTTAAATTTTTAAATTAAGTATACAATCGTTACTTTAAAATAGTAGTTACTTTTATTTATGACATCTAAGAACTAGAGATACATGATTTATTTCTTAGGAATGTAATTTAAAATATTTTGATTTTTAAGAATTAAAATAATTAAAAGAATTATGAAAATTTAATTAAATTTCGCAGAACCTAGTTTGAATACCACTGGTCTAGTGAAAAGCAAAATAAAAGAGTGGACATGTATCAAGATATTGGTGTAATAAATTATTGGCAAATCTGTGCAATTTTAATATTTACAAGTTTAGACAAAATAAAATAGTGGAATCTAGTTATTAAACCACAATCTGGAGAATTTGTTAACCCACCCAAACGCTTGAACAAAGACTAAATTTGAAAAATTGAAAATTCAGTTTTAATTTTTATTAAATTACATTTTGAATGCAGCTATTATTGACCCGTTTCTCAAGCTTGGAAAAACTTTAAATAAAAAATAAAAAAATAAATAAAAAACTTGCTCATGTCTGAACACCCCTGCAAAGAAAATTTGGCGTAAAGTATGGTAAATTTAAGTAACACCAATGTAAAAATTACACAAAATATTTTCAGATGAAATTTTTTTTTATAAAATTATTGTGTAAAATATACAGATGGTCCTAAATTTAAAAGTAGATGTGAATTTTGTCTTGCTTTTGGCATAAATCAAAAATTTGTACAAAAAATGATCTGATTAATAAAGATGTATGAAAAGCCCATATTTTGTTCAAATTTAATTACCAATGTTCTGTAGCTACTTCCGAAAAGAAACGCCGCCATCGTAAAACTTTTTTCTGGAACATCAAAAAGAATGTCCAATAACTTGTCTTTTTTTCAGAAATGATGAGTTTAAATCTATTAGTATACGAATCATAAAATAAAAATTAGAAAAATCTGATGAATATTCATTCTTCCATCATTTTTTAACCTAAAAATTGTCCTAATAGTTTCACTTTCATTCGCTTTTCGTACCGGTACGTGAATGGGACAATCAGATTACAGATGATAAAAAAAAATGATTAAAAAAATAGTTTTTTCCAAACATGAAATTAAACCTGAATAATATATCAAATATTAAACATATGTAAAGTTATTAATTACATTTGGTACATTAAAAACCAGCACTTACCCAGAATTCCAAGCTTTTCGAATTTTTTTTCAGTAACTTCATCTCGCCTGTTGCTATGAGCTAATCACAGACTCTTAAGGACTGCTCACATTTTAAAAGTAAGATGATAAACTAATTATCTAATGAAAATGGGAACCCAAAACAGCGAATGGAACTTAGCAGAATCCATTTTCTATTAAAACCAGTGAAATACATCACTGCAAATGGACGTAACAAGTAGACACGAATTTTTTTGTTTCTCAGTTTTAAAGAGATAGTTTTTTAAAAAGTTTAAAATGGAGTATTCAATTATTTAGAACTGTAGCAGTAGATATAGTTACACAAACAACAATAATGTGTTGAGAAAGCATGATGTCAAAAGCAAATAAAAGTCACTTCTGCTTTGAAATTTTTGAAATTTGCTTCCATATGTTCTCTACTGAGATCATTCTGAGCAAATTTTTGTTTTTGTTTTTTTTATAAAATAAAGTCAAAGTTTTTAAAATTGCAATTTCAATTTTACTGAACATACAAATTATTCATTAAAAATTTACCATACTTGCATTTTAAAAGATATAATAAATATAAGTTATTCTCACTTGTTATGTGAACTGTAGATTTTATGCATAGGCATGTGAAGCATCTCAACAATGTACCAATAGTTTGGTTCTATTGAAAAAATAACACAAATCAAATTAATTTTAATAAAAATAGTCAATTTCAATTATAATATAAGGTCTACTAGCCTGTTCCCACACTAAAACAATTTACATTATTTTTAGAACTATTTTGCCTGTTTGCAAAATTTCTAATTTCTATTTCCAATTGTAGTTTAGTGGGAACTAAGCTATATATTTACAAAAAACAAAGCGTACCATTAGCAGGTGTCATCACTCCATGCCGAATTAAAAAATCCAACGTTACAGGGCAACTGGTTGTTTTAAATTCGCTGGATATTAATCTTTCTTTCAACTGTTGAAAAAAAAAGTTAATAATTTCTGATAGAGCAATAAGTTTAACAGACTAATTTTTACTGCTTTTAGTTAATAAATATTTTATTTTACACTAATTTTTGGCCATATCAATAACCTGTGGTCGATTTATCCTAATTTGACTATACATAAAAGAAAAAAATCTTACTTGTTCTACAGTTAACAAATGGAATGCATCAACTTCTCCATCAGCATTTGTTGGTACAAAGTCAACTGGAAGTTCCAAATCAAACACAAATGCAGTCTCTGGTAAAAGTCCACGTTCATCTTCAAAATAGAACCTAAAATTGAAAATATAATAAATCAAATAAACAAATTAAACTATGGTACAAACTGAATAAAATACCCACGTAACAGTTCCAGCAGGACGAATTTGTTCTAAAAGATAGTCAGGAATCGACGCCTCCTCTTGAGCTTCTTTCCGTACTGTATCCACTACACTATTCCCAACTGACACACCACCGCTCACCTAAAATTATTCAAAATCTTAATAAATCTCTCTATATTAACTTAGCTTATTGACAGAAAAATCACCATATTATCCAATTTTCCAGGCCATGTTTGCTTAGTGTATGCCCTTCGTTGTATCCATATCGACATTCCTTGTTCTGGATCTTTCACATAACCATTTATTTCAACGCCGTACTGTTTAATACCAAAAAGACCTAATAAATAGAATCGAGTTAATAAAATTAGCATTTTGTCGTGTTGAAACATCATAAAAACATTACTGGCATTTTGTAAAAGTATTAAGTGCTTTGTTTAGTAATCAAGTCTAAGTTAGAAGTCTTAAAAGCTCATTCCCTGATCTAGTTACAGACCTCCATGTCCCCATGACTTAAATCTAATTACAACCAGAGGTAACGTAATAACAATTTCGAGCTCTGAAATATCCATAACAACTCAATTTATTTTCTTGTTTTATATTCAACTTCCTTTATAAAAAAGTAGCAAAAATTTCTCTTTAAAACTCCAATTCATCACTATCTTCTTAACAACTTCCTTATTTTCTTACTCTGATGAGTACTACACAATGTGGCCCTCCTACCAATTTCTCCAGCACTCTAAAACCTCTTTAACTGTCTTAAGCCTAAAATCCAATTCACTTTAAAAACGTTCATTTTCCTATCTTTTTTTCATCAGCATAAAATTTTAATAATGCAAACTAATTCTTTTAATGTTTAGTGAAGTTTCTTTTTTCTTCAAAAATTAAACTACGCTTTTACATTACATTATAAATTGAGTAACAAATTTTCATTAAATAAAGAGATTTCTTTGTCGTAACAAATGGGGAAAACCTTAATTAAGTTCTGACCATTTTACAAGTGTAATGATTAAATATGGTAATGCTTTTGTTCGCAAAAAAAGAGAAGTAATAATACTTACATGTTGCTGAACGGTCCATTTTCAGGAATGGAATGTCATTAAAATTGACCTTCACATTGTAACACTAAAATAAATAATCAAATTATGTGTAAAATTAATTGAAAATATAAAAAAGTAACCACATGCACTATAAATGATCAATTTCTAACAAATTATTGTGTGTATACCTCAAGATAGTTACCTTTGAGCCAAACTTTAACAAGTTATAAAAACAAAGTGCTGATATATTAAATTTGCAGTTCGTCAACATGGAGAAGTGCTAAGGTGATTTTTATTTACACACATTTTAAATAATTTGTTTAAAGATCTTAGTGACATTCAGTACTTCCATGTGTTGCTATCCTAGCAACATATACAAATCCTGTCAAAGTGGTCACAAATTTTTAAATGCTAAGATATAAATAAAATTACAATATTATATTACAGAGTTTGCAACAGCAATTTTTAGTGTTAAAAAGTTACATTTTTATTTCTTCGAATAGAGACCAGGTTTTCTTTGCAACAATTCCAAATTTTTGTGACCATACGTTTGAGAATGGTCTCTTTTCGAAGAAATATGGTAATTATAGCTATAAAAATAATGGAAAACTCATAAATAGATGTTTGAAGTACAAAAATGAGAAATAAATGTTAAGTTAGTAGAAACTCAATTATACAGATTGTACATATTGCAGCATAAGGATTGAACTTGCATAAATAAAAGCAATATAAAATACATCAAAAAACTCTTCTTTTTTTTACAATTTTCCAGATTTTACTTTTGATTCAGATAATCGAATTTCTACCATCTTATTTTAAATCGGCCCTGTTTAACTTAATTTTCCAACAAGAAAACAGTCTTATTTTAACTTGCAACCTCTCAGATGGAGAGTAGTTTTTTACAATGCATATTAGTTTATTATTTGCTAGTGCTACCACTAACCATTGCTCAATCTAACTATAAAAAGCTTGATTCACAATGAATTAATTGGAAAATATCTAACTTTTTACATCCCTTAAAGTTCAAATGTATGAAATTAACATGAGTGCACTTCTAAGCTATTTTTTATTACAAATCTAAAGCAGTGCAATTATTGTCTACACCCCACAATAATCACATTACTTCAAACTTTAAAGAAAAAAAATAGCAAAAACATTAGAAGTGCTTAGGATTCAATTTTACAGATAATTAAAAATTAATTTCATTGCACACTCGTTTATTAAAAAATATTTTTAAATTTTTCATATTTAAGAGAAAGTGTTCACCAAGAGACTGTTTGGTCCACCAGTTGGACAACTCTGCCTTGGAACTATAAAAAAGATAATTAACTACTTCTCTCTTCATGAGATTATAATCAACATTTTAGATAACATCATATCGTCTTGATGTTACCTTTACCAAATTATATACACCAATATCTCAATATACAGTTTTTTGCCACAATGGCTTTAGTTAATTATGGTTGGGTTTTAATTTACAGCTTACTTTTTCTCGATATAAGACCTTACTGTATTTACATTTACAGCATAAAAGTGCCTATAGAAATATGCCTGGAAAAGGTTCTTTGAATTTGGAAAGTAATCAAGTTAAAAAAAAAGCAGAAAACTAAATCTGTATCACTCTTTATAGAGCCATTTTGCTATAAGGCCTACTTTCCATGAATGTATCCAGGAACCTATCTCAGCAGTATATCCAGGTATTGGTGCATTCAATAATTCATTCAAATTGCTAGAATTATTAAAATTTAAACTATTAAAGGATTTTACAAGTTGACAAATTCGTCACACAAACATGTTTGTAGAACGTAACAAAAGAATGCCATGTATTATTTTTTATAACAGACGTGTTTTTGTTAGTTTTATAGGTGCATTAAAAATCACTTGTAATAAAATTACGTATTAAAGCATTAAAATTGTATAATTACAGCTTGTTTTTAGTGTCTAAAATTAATGATCAATTCAATCTACTTTAAATTTTAAAATCGAGCAATATTTATTTATAATTTCTATTTAGTGACTTTTAATCTTTAATATTAAATCATATAAATAAGTGATACTGAAATTTTCACTCGTAAAAAATAACTAAAATCAAATTTTTACCGGAAATTATTTTTCCTGAAAATTTGACATAACATTTAATATTTAACATTTAAATATTCTAATACAATGACCAACAACTGACCATTAAATTGAAAAGTGACTTCAAAATAAATGCCGTGACATTTTAATCACTTAAGTATAGTTAAGTCAAGTTATATCTAAATTGTGATCCATTTAGTGACCACTTAAATAAAATAAGTCAAAACAATCCCGCAGATATTCCTTTTCCATTCATAAATAAATTCTTCAAGATAAATCAAAAATAGAATTAAAAGTATTAAAAATCGTAAACATTTCATACAATTGATTTATACCTGTAAACCTATTCACTTATATTCAATTGTATATATATATATATATATATATAAATAACCCTACTCAAAACCGTTACATTTTTCAAAAAAATCGTGCATACTGTAAAACCGTAATAACAAAACAAAACAAAAAAATTACAAATGAAATACAAACCTCATTTCTCCATCCCCGAAGGGACTTGAGACAATTTTTACGCCTTAAATCAAGTAGAACTTCACGTACAGCTTCAGTCCGATCATCGTAAGTACGAAGAGCGGGATTCATCACTACTCGATCAACATCGATAATAAAAACTTGAGGATAAGACCGCAACTGCTGCAATACATCTGAACGAATTAACCCTACTTGATGACCTTCAATAAAAAACGGCCATCTATGATTATTTCCGGTAGCTGGAAAATAATTAATTAAGTCAAATTAAATGAGAAATAAAAAGCCAAGTAAAAATGAAACAAAAGCTTGTGTATAGTGTACGCTTTTTGGTAGAAAGAATTAACTGCTGGTTCATACCGAATTCATTTATACCGAATAAAATCACTTTCATATTTACATTTACTGTACCTGATTGTGGAAAAATGAGCCAATTTCATTTTACCGTTATTGTAATGACATGATAACTTCCTCTTGATAATCTACACTTAAACCTAGAATTGACATTTAGTCGGACATTTCGGATTAGTTTGACAACTATATGACGCTTTAGTTTCATTTTTAACTGTTCAATTAAAATCCGTGAAGGATTATTCGATAGTTTTAGAAGTTTTACCTGGATTATGATAACAATCAAATCGTTTTACCATTGCCAATAACCCATCTGTCCACGAACTGTCAACCATCGCCATTTTCTGAAGCTCGGTAAAAGGAAAAGGTGGATAAGAAGAAGGGCGTAAACGAATTTTTTATGAAATTAATAATCTATAATTTGAATTTTTAGTTTCGATATTTACTGTTTGTTTTTAAATATTATAAGTATTATGTTTTGTCTAAACTGATAATATTATTAATAATTAATAATATTATTATTTTTGTAATTTTTATTTTTATTTTAATTTACTGTTAACTAAATTGCATAAAATTTCATTTTCCGTCAACATCCTCTTTTTTAATCAAATCATTAATTATCTATTTTTTGTTTTCTCAAAACTTGTTTATTTCTTTATTATTTTTATATTTGTTTCGTTATTATATCACCAGATGCCACTGCTAAGTTTATTATCATATCAGAACAGTACAGCATAACTAGTATCAACTGACAAAACATCTTACACAATTCTGCTATGTAGCTATTTAATTTTAAACCAATTAGATTAAATAACTAAACGGAAGAACAATTTAAAAAAAGATTCTAAAATTTGTTTGTTGAAAAATTTTGTTTAGTTATGTACCAACTGTCTAAATATTCAGATCCATCAGAAATATCAAACAAAAGTTTATAATTCCACAGTTCATAGATACATTTTGCAGACTTCAAATGGAACACACCATATATTTATTATGTGATTAGATTTAGATGTGGTCATTTGAGCTGCAGTAATATAATTATTACATTATACTAAGAAGAATTTAATTTTTAGGTACATATTTACCTCCCTGAATCATAATTCTCCATTAAGATTTGTAGTTCTTTTCACAATTGGAAGTTTAAAAACAATTATTTTCCCAAACTTTTTTACAAGATATTCTCTGTATGCAAACTGTGCAATAGCTAACTTCCACCATATTTGCCATTACAATAGAAATTACAAACTGATTTCTTCACTTCATCCTTGAAGGGGCACACAACCCAAAAATGATTTATTTTCTACCATAAGGATGGTATTTATTATGTATAGTAGCAATAAATATATCCCCATGTTTCTTATTTGTAATTTGTTATTTAACAATTACTATGAAACTATTTCTTTGCTCAAGGTTACAGTTATGAGTTTACAAATGGGTGTAAGCTGAAACACAGAACAGCCAAATTAAAACAAAACAAGTTCAACAACACCATTTTGACAAGGATGTATCTGCTCTTCCACTGTTACATGAGAGCTTGTTCCTCCCTACAAAAAACCAACATTATTTTGATTGGAGCCTACACAGGCTGGGACAGCAAATAGCAAATCAGAAATAAAAATTACTTTCTTCCTTATTTCTATTATCAAACATGTCCAATAACAAATATTCACATGTTTAATATTAGAAAAATAACCTCTTTAAACAAGAAAAAAATCATTTTTGGGTTGTGTGCCCCTTTAATTGAAAAATGATCTAACAACCAATTCACAGCAATATTCTAATAATATTCTATGACTATTTTTGAACTTAGAAGGTTATAATGTGTATGTCTTAGCAGAAAATCATACTGCTGTGATGAATGATATAACAATGTTTGGGTATTGTACCTGATCACAAACATCCTTGATCATAAGCATCAGAGGTGTAAACAGCCTATAGCTGATATGGCCCCAGCCATAGGCACCTTGTTGCAGAAAGGCACAAAAATTATTAATTGAGAATTTTTTTTCTCATTATAATTAAATATTTTAAATAATATTACAAGAGAAAAATACTTATATTTTAGCTTCTACTATATGTAGTTAGAAAAATCTAGATCCCATTATTCTAATATGCATGTAATTATAAAAGATGCATTTTTGTTGACTGGCCACAGGTGCTTTAATTGCTAAGCTTAGTTACACCTCGGATAAGCATTATCTTGTATTATTTGACATTTCCAGATCCAAGATATGACATTTCATGAAAGCAAATGATAATACCACTGTCACAACTCCAAACACTGTAGCAAATAGGCCATTAAATGTAGAACTTTTGTGTCTGGATGTTTCCAGGTACCAAAAGACTGCACACAATCTTTATTTATGCTATCTGCATTGCCATCAAAGTACAGAAAAATCTAATGACAACACATGTTGATCACATTTTTATGATAATTAGTTTTGTATGTAACTTCCACCTAAGGTATAACTACTGTTAAGAACAGTTAAGCTATGAAAAAATAATAAATCTGCCACTGACCACATCAATTAATAAAGTCTCTGTACTGATATCATTTTAGTACAAATGTGTTTGCATGTATTCCAAAATGTTGGAGAAATTTACCAACAGAGAAATCTTTGGCATTATAGAAGTCTAACTGTACTTTGAGTGATGGAAGAAGCAAGAAATACATGTCATGCATCCTACATTAACCAGCACCAAACACAATTCTTGATTCTTAAAGAATTCAAAGTGGAACTTATGCTCTCTCTAATAAGTTGAACAACTCATTAGAAAAAGTGCTTATTACACTTCAACAATCAATGAGGAAGATAAAGCAGACTAATTTCATTTTGAATAGAACTAACTTTTTTGCCCATTCTGTGCACAAAAAATTCAAAAAATGGATGAGGTGAGGAAGAGTTGGAAAATAAATTGAAGAAAATCCAGTGCCAGAAGTTGAGGAAGTGAATAACAAGATTTCTAATCTTGGTACTCAGTTGTTAAAAAATTAAATTATACCACAATAATGAGTGAGTTATTTTTCTCTTTAAGTCACCTTTGAGAACTTACTCAAATCAGTTGTGGAAATTGAAATAAATCAAATCTCACACTTCTCAACATTGAGTTGACCAAAATCATATAAAAACATTAATTTAATATTTACACATTTGTTATGTTGCATTTACAGCAACAAATACTGTTGCCAACTAGTCCTCCTTGGAAATACTTTACATAGAATTTGAAAATGAATAAACTGATTGTTATGCTATTGTATCAGTGGTGATTTTAAGCACAGCAACACACACAGTTGTCTGTGGCCTCGCTCTCTGAGTCGTGAAAAGTTATACTTGGAAATAAAAACATTTTTAAGAATGGAAGCTTCAGAATCAAAAGATGCATTTAAAATTTTAAAGTATATTACAGTAAATTCTTTGATTTAAATTTTTCCAAATTTGTTTATTGCACTATATATTTTACACAATTCCCTTATTTCAGTGACAAGCACAGAGAGATCATTTTCTATATTAAAGCTCATAAAAAACTATTTATATTCCAGTATGGGTCAAGATCAATTATCTGCTTTACCTTTAATTTCTATCAAAAATGAAATAAGTATGTCCTTATTGTTCTGATTTAATTGATGAGTTTGCTTCTATAAAAGTTTGAAAAGTTAAATTTTATTTTATACAATTTCAAATAAAACGTACCACATTTTAAAAAGAGGCTTTGCTCTCTGGCCTCGCTGAGTCATGAAGAGACCTCGCATCAAAAACTTACCTATGGCCTTGCATATTGTAGAACCACCACTGTATTATATTCTAGCACTTCAGCTCTAAATGGTTTCTTGGAATGAGTTTTCAGTGTACATGTAAACCACAATAGAAGTAGAAATTATGTCATGGCAAAGATGTTGCAACCATAGTATCAAGTATTAAGTTATTTGTAAGCTTATTTGTGATCCTGTTTGCATGCTAAATCATTACTGCTTACAGAGATATTCCATGTAAGAATGTCATATATAAGCATTTTATCATACATTAGTATTGTTCCAGTCAAAAATTTTCATGATAATTTTAGTCAATTAAGCTGATTGGTTGTTTTGACTCAAAATGTTGATTTCAATTGATTACTGACTAAAGAGTGAAATTTTCAAACATTTAAGTGCATTCTGACATAATATCAGATTACATTCCATGGTTTGGTTCAATTTATAAAGAATTACCTTATGTGTAGATTGTTTGGGTCTGTTGTTTATAGCTGTCCAGTATTCAGTACAGTTAGAGAAAACTTGATACAAAGTAACTAACTTACCAACATACAAATGAAAACTTGCTTTATTTGTATATTAAGATGAAAAGTGGGTTTTTAGTTTACAACCAACTTTTGATTCTACATGTGTAAAATAAATTTAAAAATTAGATTTCTTCACTAACCGACTGACTATTAAAATCAGCCATAAGCACCTTGTTGCAGAAAGGCGTAAAAATTATTGATTGAGATTTTTTTCCCCATTAATGATTAAATATTTTAAATAATAATAAAACAGAAAAATACTTATAATTTTAGTTACTATTATAAAGGGTGTCCCAACAAGAGCGCCGAACTTAATTTTAAAGAAAAACACATTTATTTTTGTAATGTGTTTTTCCAATAATTAAACGTTGTTGGTTTGAATACTTCTCCATATTCTTAAATCGCGTGGTCTGTACGTGACAACTGTCAAAAAAAATCACCGTACAACTCGTATTAACAAAATGGCAGCAAATTTAAATCCAGCGCTCTCGTTGGGACACCCTTGTAGTAAGAAAAATCTAGATCTCATTATTTTATATGCATGTATTTATAAAATGTGCACTTTTGCTAACTGGCCACAGGCGCTTAGCTGCTAGTTATGCCTCTCATTAAAACAGTTGTCTCAGCAGCAAATAGATCAATGGTTGCCCAATTGTGCTGATACTGTATGAAATTAGCTGACTCTTGTAAACCTAATTTTATTGAAAGTTTGCTGATTATATTCTATGTTAGATCATGTCTACAGTATGCAGCATCCCATATGAAAGAATTCTGCATAAAAACTACCCAAATCTATGTGGAACTCTGCAGAATTCTGCATATGGGCAAGTGAAAATTTCTGCAGAATTTTCCCCTGCATAAAAACTACCCAAATTTATGTGGAATTGTGCAGAATCTGCAGAATTCTGCAGAAATCTTTTTTATAGGGGATATATTTGGCACAATCCATTACACTGATTTACAAAGAAATTTTATTGTACAGTACCTACATCCTTCTAGAATTGCTTGAATCTGACTTTAAGATGGATCAGGATTTGACTGTTTCAATATGCTGCGTGAAATTTGACGCAGTAAAAATTGCCCAAAAAACATGGTTTACAATGATTTGGTATAGTTAAACTACCAACTTCTTACACAATTAATAGAATATTACCAAGTTTGCCAGTTTGTTTATAATTTGGTAAATTGGCCCAAGTTTTTGCTAACTGTTTAGTATACCTAATTCTGTAAAACTAACAATGGTTTGTCTTCAGTAGCATTAGAAGCATCCATAGACATGGCTTTTTCTACCATTAGGCAAGACTAGGTGGCCGCCTAGAGCAGCAAAATTTTAAGAGTGGCAGAAGGGTGGTAAAAACTTTAATTTGAAATCAAATAGCAAAAAAATAAAATTGAGCTAATTAGGAGAAAAATAATGAAATAGAGGAAAAATTAAAACATCAAATTGCTTTCAGAGTGATGGCAGTAAAAGAGAGGAGGCGGCATTTTTCAATTCTCGCCTAGGGTGGCAAAACACTGAAACAGCCCTGTCCATAAATGGCACATAGAAAGTACAAAACAAATGTACACCATAGGGTTTTAGAAGATTTTATAAAGAATTGTCATACATCCAGATAGTTTATGTGGGATATTTAGAAGATACACAAGTTCAATAAGTTTGGTTTACACAACTTACATTGTTATGGCTGCAAACTCCTGTTTTGTAGTTTATTTTATGTTAGGTTGGCAAAAGGGTTTTGCACTTGTTGCAATTACCTGGAACTGACTCTGGTATAGTTAATATTTTTTGTTACAGTTACCAATTCAAAAGCCAGATTCACCATATCTTTACATGTTAGCAATTTTTTTCCTCATTAATTTACAATTAAAACCAATCGTTATTCATAGGTGTACTCGCTAAGAATTTTGTCAATGCTATTTTGATGATGTAATAGTCAAATTTTGTCTAACGACTTTTCAGACCCACTTGTTAACTAATGACATCATTCATTAACAATTGTTTTGTGAATCTAACCCCTGCATTATTTCTAAAATGTAGAAACGTGGAGATAATTTTCTTAAGTGATTATTGATCTTGGGATAATCAAATAATGGCATTGCATAATGATTTTTAAATGCATTTATAATGTCTGTATGAGTGTTAGTGGGTGTACAGTTTCTATTCCTTATAATTCATTCTTTTATTAATAAGAAGCATTATTTTTTATCAGTTTCAAAAGAGTAACTGGACTATAGAAACCTTTCACATCAATTACAGCAAAAAATGCCGCTAAAATTTTGCGATACTGTTTATAGGAGTTACAAAACTAAATATTTTCGAACAATAAAGGAAATATTCTTTGACATTTGAAATAAAATCTAAATTAATAGCAAATTAAAAAATTAATTTTTGTAGAGAAAACAATACCACATTGCTCTAAGCAATTCTTTCAAGATTTTTAAACTACGTTATTTACAACAGAATTAAAATTTATGTTTCAATTTCAGAAAAAAAAATTTTAAAACAAAAAATATCTTTTGACAATAGTTATTCTACATGATTTGAACTTTTCCACATAAAATAGCGCAAATTAAAAACAAAAGTGCTAAAACACAACTAAATTAATTCAATGCATTGTATTACTATATACTGAATACTGGCCAACTAAATAGTTGTAGTGATATTTTCAATCAAAAGAAAAACTGAAAAACCAAAAAATAATAATAATAATTATAATTATAATAATAATCAACATGTTAACGTCAATATAAATTAAATATAGCAAACAATGTTAAAACAAGTTTTATGTCTCATTAGCAATTCAAAGAATTATTAAACACCAAACAAAAAACACACCTTTATACCTGAGATTTTTTTCTATTTATTTTTTGTTTTTAAAACTATTTATGGAATTATATCAACTTTGTATTTGTTTCCACTCTTCTAAGTAATGATAAACTCTTTGGGATAATTAACAGCAAAGTCAAAATTCTACTACACATTTTCTTGTCAGATGGAATGAAGAAAAACAATTACAGGACAAATTCTGTACACATTCATTTTCTTTTTTATGCTTTGAGGTCAATTCAATTTAGGAAAAAAAAGTATAATAAGTATCCATTTCAATGATTAGAGCAAATGATTTTAATTTTTTTCCCATTTCAGTATCTCATGACACCCGGATGCAAAATTAGAAACTTGTTAAAGTGGTGGAAAAAGGGGAAGGAATATAGTTTCCGAACTATGGATGTGCTCTGAATATTCTGTTTAAATAGCAGCTTCTTTATTCAATTTCTTGTAACTAAGTTCGCTCAATCCCAAAGGTCATATTCACTCCAATCCGATTCATCATCAGACTCTGAAAAAAATTCCAGCATATCTTCCAAATCGAATTGAAAAAGCCAACGACTGTCGCGTTCTTCCAAGAAGTCCCACAAAATCACACTCTGAAAAACACAACAAAAAATACAGTTAAATTTAATTACTAAATAATAACTGCTCACGGCTCAACTCCTCAAATCTTTGACATGCCTGAATTAGTGCACACGCATTTACATTACCTGCATGACACTGAGGTCACCATCGGCTGTTTGCCGTTTCCGAGGACGTGGTGGTGGTAAATCGACCTTTCTCCCATCAGGATTAGCGTGCAAGTAAAAACAATTGCCAGCAAATGGACATTCACCACGGCCTTGTTTGAAATACTTGCACGGTTTTGTGCTATTAACAATAATACAAATTTAAATATTAATATCATAATATTACTAACTTATTTACAAAAACTAATACCTTAAAGCTTTACGATAATCAGCAATAAGTTTTTCTTTGTCTTCTTTAGAATCGACCCAATATTTGCTCGGTGTAACAAAATCAGAAGCAACCCTGCATTCAGGACATGCCCTATAAATACAATTATAATAGTTAGAAATAAAAATACAATTATACATAAATCCTGATTAATTTCCATACCTCACTAATTTGTTATCAAACTGCTTAGCACCTCTCCATTTCCGAATACAAGACAAACAGAAAATGTGGCAACAGTTGATTAAAATACCAAAACGACGTTCATTAGGTGGTGATTTTTCCATAATAAGATCCATACAAATGCCACATGTCTTATCCTTGCTACGAGCAATTGCAAAGGAAAGTTCCATGTCCCGTTCGTGTTCTTTCATGCATTCCTAAAACAATTCAAATATAAATAAAAGTAAATTAAAATATTTTCAAATCAAGATCAGTGGGGGCACAATACAAGCAACAAATGTGAATCCAAACTTAAAAAAGTATCAAATAACTTTTCTATTATTTTTTTGCTAATATTTACTCCAATCCTACTTATTTAATAATTTGTAGTTTCATTTTTCGTGTCTGATTAACTTTCTTGTGAAAATTGTTATTAAAAATAAAACTATTGTCATTTAATGTAGTAGTTGTCTAGATTTTATTATTGAATAAATATTAAATACCATTGTTTTCAATTTTGAAGGGCGCTGAACATTACTAAGCAGTACCATAACATTTTACTGCCTTGTTCGAGGCTAAGTTGTTAATACCAAATTTTTTAAATGAAAATATTGCTTATACCGCATTGCCACTGCATTAGAATGCTAATTGCAAAATATTTTTTTAATTTCTAACCTATAAAACTTAAAAAAGAGCATTTATTGTTCAAATATGTAATTTCCAGTCAAGAGAAAACTCATCAATCCTCCGTTTTCTCACATCACAACTTAAGCTGTTAGGATTATGTGCTAATTGTTACGACAACATGTCATAACAATTATGATAGCCCATAATCCTAACAGCATACGTCACAAGGTCATGCTTGTAACTTACGAGCATGAGCATGATATTATTGTGACATACAAGTAAAAAATAAGAGGAACTTCTTGTTCAACGATAAATGATTTTTTTTAAGTGTTACAGGTTTATTTCATTATTTAAAAAATTCTACATTTCTATACAAATACCTGGGTGTGTTTCTTCCGTTGTTCAGCATCGGTAGGATGAAGGCACAAATATCCACAAAGATCGCATAAATCACCATGGATGTATTCACAATTCTCACCGTAAGGGCAATCACTGACCATCGCGTATGGACAGAGACTAGCATCTTCAGAAAGGGAAGTTGGTACAGCTACTTCATCCATGAATAGTTCAGCTGACTGCACATCGGAGGGTATCACAGCAGCTGCATACGATTTTGGCCCTATTTAAAATTCATAATACACTTACCATGACGTCACGAGACCAAAATAAATAACCCAAATGTAATGACGCTATATAAATTAAACTCTACACTTGTGAAAAATACAACCCTTCCTCTTATCAGCGTACCCCTACTTAAAAATTGATCGTATTCATGTACCCTTTGAAAAATTAAGTGAAAATTGGTCTTAATGTCGTATTCCGTTCTGAACCATCATCTCATCGAAGTACCTCAGTGACAAATTGATCTTATTAATCTATTCCGGGTTATTTTTAGCTCATAAAGCCATTATGCACACTGACAGACATCTTGTAGTTCAAAAGGGTAAAAATTTGTGTACCCCCTATTTTTTTATAAAAAAAAAATTTAAAAAAACTGAGAACTGGGTGTACCCTGGGCCCACTTTTACCATATTCTATATGATACTCAAAACAAATTTAAAAAAGTTTAAAAAATTTTTTTTTTTTTTTTTTTTTTTTGCATTTTCCCATTCCCTTACCACATTTTGGGGTACACTGGAGTACATTAAGACATTCAATTTGAAAAACTATTTGTTGTGTTGCATATTTCGATCTAATTCGATATTTGTTATTACCTCCTGGCACAAATTCTGGTGCATTAACCCAATCCATTTTTACGGATCCGAGCTCATCACCTAATCCACTATCAGATGACTGTCCTTGTTTACGTAAAACCGTCATTCTTCCAGTAGTGGGAGTTGTATTGATAATTTGGGCAGGTTTTGGAATTATTTTACAGGATGAAGTTTGTTGATTAATCCGCTTATTGTTTACACTCAATTTTGATGAGACACAGGTAGTAGACGAGGTAGGGCCATCTTGCGGTTCATTCTTTAGCATTTCTGGTTTGATATGATCGTATCTTTAAAAAAAATTAAAAATAATTTAAATTTTTTCGAATTTACTTTCATTTTTTCATTTTAAATTTCGATTTTTTTTGATTTTTTTATTTGTATTGATATTGATGTTTATATTTACCTGCATCTTTCGCCATAAGCACAACATCCTCGGATGTAATAACGACAAATGTTAGATGGTTGGGTGTTTTGTCTATCATGACTGAAACTGCAGCGATTTGCATCACGACACGCTCCATTTAAATGGTAACTAGAAAAAATGATTAAAAAAATAATCAAATCTGTTCAATTTATCACTAAAATTCCTTTTTATAGTATTATATAAATATTTGATATCTGCAGTCAATCTTTAGTTTAATAACTTGTAAAATTATTTAAAAAAAAATAAATATTTTTTTTTTATTTTTAAATAAACATTCAATTCGGAAAGTATTGAATGGATTTATTATATGCACACAACATTGCGTAATGGCGTATCAAATTGAGACTAATAATCATAAATAATTAAAAATGTTATTTCAATTTCTATTCTGTTTTATTTCGATTAAGTTCAATGAAAGTTGAAAGTCAAATTTTTTTGTAAAAACGTTACTGAGAATTTTTCTTATCGATATACTTCATAATATGGTAATAGAAACCTTCTTTCGCTTTTATATTCATTCTTTTAGGTATAATTCGTATAGTTTTTAATAGTACACGATACGATTTAATAGGTAATGTTTATGTTTGGTGAAATTTTACAAATCAATCTTACCGACACAACACACTCGAAGTCCATCCTTCCGCCATTTTGCAACATATCGACTTGGTCCTTTGCTACCCACAATGCACTATTTCCAAAACAAACTAATGATGTATTATCCTGAATTTAGCTAACTTCCCCTAACGGTCGATATGTAACACTAAATGTGGACTAATATAGTTACCAAATTCTATTGAGCTTTTCTAATTTGATATAAAATAAAATATTTTTTTCTTCTTTAAAATTTAAAATAAATATATTTCAGTAAAATGGATTATTTGGTTGAGATTTTAATTATATAAAGTATATAAAATTGTTATTTGTAATATATTCTAAAATTGTTTTTTGTAATATTCTAAAATTGTTTTTTGTAATATTCTAAAATTGTTTTTTGTAATATTCTA
>JAQFZN010000799.1:0-22729 GCA_034687075.1 Geophilus carpophagus | reverse complement strand
AATAAAGTATATTACTTGCAGTATTTCACTTACTGCACAAATAATTGTTTTGTCTGATTTTTGATTTATATTATTATAAAAGTGGTGTTGGGTGAACCTTTATGGTGTTGGGTTGTACAAGGCAATTCAGCATTTAAGCAATCAATAATCAAGTCAAGAGCATTCTGGCCAAATTATTCAATTACAACAATATTTATTAACATATTAGGATTAACTTACTTGTCCCTTAGGGGACAAGGAAATCCTAACTTCTAATTGGCTATTCAAATTCAGCCATACTATTTCATTAAAGGGGTAATTAAGCTATTTAATCTCTATTTATTATTTCATACTTTATTCTAAACTACTTTAATGCCATCTATTGACGAGATTGAGAAAGAGAAATAGGCCAATCCAGTCACAACTTGGTCTCAGTGAGTCTTTAGAAATGAGGATTTGGACATGCCGATTCCTAAATACTCAAGTCTTTAGAAACCCTAATTTTATTGCAGCATTCTTCCTTTTTAGTTTTGGCATAGGACTATGCTATAGAGAAATCCATCAAAAACTGTGTGCAGCACCATCTGGTGGTAGAATTAGTTACTAATTTTATTAAAACCATTGCATGTGTTACAGTTGAAAGACCATTCTATCAAAGGACTATGCTACTGGCATGTAGGCCTATTATGTTTTTTCCTGTTCCAATTTTACTAATTTTTAACAATTTTTTTCTTAATTTTTGATTTGTAGGAAATTTAAAAAATGATACTTCCTTATTTCTGGATGTTTGAAAACAATTTTTAATGCTGCACATTGGCATTTTTGTTTTTGTTTTAAATAGAATGCTTTCAATCTTATAATGCTTTGCAATAAAACAAGCTACTCTGTAGTTTTTCTACATCACAAACTCAAAGCACCCTCTGGTGGCTGAATTGTAACTAATTTACAGCACAACCTTGTCAGCAAAGTCTTATTCAACCTTGAGTTTGTCCTCTGTCCTTACCATGGAAGGTTCTTCTGGCTTTTCTGCTGGGGTTCTGGCCTATGAAGCCAGATTGTACCTTTAAAGCTGAAACCTAACTTATAAAGCGGTGTACTTGCATGTAAAGTCGGAATCTTATCTTTAGAGTTCAGGCCTGGCATTTGAAGCTGGAACCTGGCCTCTGAAGCTGGGACCTAGCTTCTGAAGCTGGGACCTAGCCTCTGCTACCATGACCTGACCTGTGTGGCTGGTATTTGGCTTCTGAGACCTGGAACTATTCTTTGAAGCCATACAGTGATCTGGCCCCTAAAGCTGGATTGTAATTTTCAAAACTGAGGATCAGGCCTCTAAAACTTGGGTCTTATCAAAATTTTAATCTCAAAGTTAATATCACATTTTCATGTGAAAATAAAAATGCTTAGTATTTATAAATACTTGGTGTTATATTAGACTTTATTTGTGATTGTGGCAATAATTTTTTTTTATTTTTTCATCTATAACTTGGTTCAATAATAATTTCTCTATATTCCAAAGGATTTGATTGTTGTATTTTGTATTTAAATATAAGGGGCTGTACTTAAAGAATGTAATGCCTAAACTCATGTTTTTGGCACCCTCTCCCCCTATGTCACACAAATGTTACAAAAAACCATACCCCCCTCCCCCCAATGTCACATCATGTGACGTATTTAATCCATGTTCTCCTATTGGTTGGCGTTACTATCACAGAAATTTCAGACCACCCCCTCCCCCCACGTCGGATGGTGTCACAGTCTCATTATACCCCCCCTTCCCCTGCCGGTGAACGTTCTTTAAGTACAGCCCCTAAATAGAAAAAAAGACGTTTATTTATTTATGTGCTGAATCAGTAATAATTTTTTCCATACAGAAATTATAGAGCCAGTCTGCACCTGACTACCTTAATTCTATTATTGCACATACTTTCTCTATGGTAGTTATGCCACTGAAGAAAAACAATAAAATATCAAATTAATTGTTCATAATTGTAATATTGATTAACATTAACTAATTCAAAAAATACAATATGAAATAAAATTAAGTGCTTACTTCACTTACATCAACAGAAGCATGTGGAATTAGGAATGTTGATAAAATTAAGACAATCATGACAGTTTCTAGTAAAAATTAGTAAGTTTTAGAATAGAGCCTTAATAATATATTTCACATTTGTAGATAGATTCAGTTTAACAAAAAATTTGAACAGCCACTTGAATATGAATGTTTGTTGCTCAGGCATTTACTGGCTTATAGTGAATATTTTATTGCTATGACATTACAGTACTCCCACATACATTTTGCACAAATGTGCCTACGCACTCAATGGATTTTTCTAAAACTGGTATGATTTTCAAGTATAAAGATTATTTAAAAGTAATACTTTTCAGGCATTTCATATAACATTTCAATAAAATACAAAATGTAAATTTAAAATATAAAAGATTTAAAAATTAAAAAAAAAACACAAATCGATTTAAATTTTATTTCAGCCATCTTTGTTAACAAATTGAATGAAATGTTAGCCGAGTTTAGCAGTATCCAGAATTAATGTTTCTGATTCTTTAAAACCAAGAATAAGTCAGCCATTACAGGATGAAATGTAGCTCCGTCTAACAACAGCAACGCCAATCATTAGGATCAAATATGGCAACCTTTAAAAATAAATTTTTACAAAACAATTTATTCATTTTATATCATTTTATAAAATAATTATAAAAATTCAAATAAATAAAAATCAATTGTATAAATAATTTACATCAATTATTTTATACACAATCGTCATTTTGTTTCAACTTGTACTTTCAAACTCTGACGATATCAATAAATCGGCGCTGCTCTTGCTTCAAGTGACCCCTTAGGTCTGGGATTATCAGCTCAAAAACCAGTAGAAACGAGACAAATTATCGCGTATGTAAGTCGTATATCAGCATGCTTAACATCTATACCTAAGAAGCACGTGTTCCCTCGCTTCCTGGACCCAGTGACAAAATGCCCAATATAAAAGTATTCAGCGGAACGTCGCATCCTGATTTAGCTCAACGAGTGGTCGATCGACTGGGAATCGAACTGGGCAAAGTGGTTACAAAGAAATTCAGTAACCTGGAAACATGGTAGGCAACAATGCGATCAATTTATCAAGTAGGCTTAACGTTATCTGAATGACGCATAATCGTGATAAATATGTGAAAAAAATGTCGACTTATGAATTTTTCTTTGTTTATTTAATTGTTCGTTTATTTATATCATTTCTTTATGTTATTTAATTATTTTGCAGTGTGGAAGTAGGCGAATCAGTGCGAGGTGAAGATGTGTATATCGTTCAAAGCGGATGCGGTGAAGTGAATGATAATCTAATGGAAATGCTGATCATGATCAATGCCTGCAAAATTGCATCAGCGAGCCGAGTTACCGCTGTTATTCCGTGCTTTCCGTACGCACGACAAGACAAGAAGGACAAGGTGATGAAAAGACTGGTTGTGAATACAGCTTCGTTGAATAACTTGCCTCATTTGATGTTTGGGTGCTCTGAATGGAATAACAAAGTTAGCTGGATTTAATTTTGTTGTTTGCACTCAACCACTCATTTGTTTATATTTTACACGCGAATTTAAAGTAATTTAAGTAACCTTTGATCTAGAAATCGTTTGATATGTCTGTGTAATTTGAAACTCGCAAACTTTGAATTGTTTTTCCTGCCGATATTTTTTTTCTTTTTTTTTTGTTATGAATTGTTATTTAATATTTTGATTTTTTTGTTTTATAGAGTCGGGCACCAATTTCTGCAAAATTAGTGGCGAATATGTTAAGTGTTGCAGGAGCGGATCACATTATAACAATGGATTTACATGCATCTCAAATACAGGTTTGTGTTTGTTTTTTTAAAAATATTGCTGAGTAAATAAATTTAATTTCTCGTTATTATTATTATAAGTTTCGAAATGCTATAAATATTAACTGCACATGCACAAGCGTAATTGAGTTATTTAATTTTAATGGGGTGTGTGATTTAAAGCGGTATTTTATTTTATTTAGTTTATTAGTTTGGTTTTAAAACCAATAACTTGAATATTTTTTCCGGTTGTGTTTGATTGCAAATTTGCAATAAAATAATTGGAATTTTTAAATATTAATATTTTTATACTTATTTCTCTTTGCTTTAGTTTCTTATTTAAAATTTTTGAGTTTTGATTATGTTTTAGAAAATTTAATATTTAGAAATTTCAGATTAAGAGAATATACTACTATTGAAATGAAATCTTATATTTTACGCAAATTTTAAATTGGTGATAACCGTTAAATTTATTTGAATAAAATAATGATTGGCTTACAAAGCAAATAAATTTAATAAAAAGTGTAAACTGGTAGGTAACTCGAACTATTTAAAGCATTTAATTAAAAGAATTGTTTAAAATGTAAAAAATAAGAAACTAAATTTACATTTGGTAGAATTTTGCACGTTTATGCCATTTTTAATTTACTACTCAAAATAAATACTGAAAAGTAAAAAAATTCAAGTTTACTTTTGAAGTGTTAATGTGAGATATTTAATTATTAATTTTTAGGGCTTTTTTGACATTCCTGTTGATAATTTATACGCTGAACCTGCGGTACTCAAATGGATCAAGGAAAATATTCTTGAATGGAGAAATAGTATAATCGTTTCTCCTGATGCTGGCGGAGCGAAACGGTAAAAAAAATAACAAAAACTAATTTTTTTTTTTTAAATCTTATTGATATATTCTTTTATTACAGTGTCACATCTATTGCTGACCGTTTAAACGTTGAATTCGCTCTTATTCATAAAGAACGAAAAAAGGCCAACGAAGTTGCAGCAATGGTTTTAGTTGGTGACGTTAAAGATCGTGTGACTATTTTAGTTGACGACATGGCTGACACTTGCGGAACCATTTGCCATGCAGCTGAGAAGTAATTTTATTTTTAATCTTTAAGTCTTTAATTAAAATTTCTTAATCAATTTCAAATTTAGATTAGTAGAAGCGGGATCGACAAAAGTATACGCCATTTTAACTCATGGGATTTTTTCCGGTCCTGCGATTACTCGAATAAATAACGCATGTTTTGAAGCGGTTGTTGTTACAAATACAATTCCGCAAGAAGAACATATGAAAGAGTGCCATAAAGTTCAGGTTAGTAACTTGTTTTTTGAGATAAATATTTCAAAGTTTTAATTTTATTTATTTATTTATTTATTTAGTGCATTGATATATCAATGATTTTAGCAGAAGCAATTAGACGTACACACAATGGAGAATCTGTATCTTATCTATTTAGCAATGTGCCTATGTAATTGAACAAAAAAAGTATTTTTATCGGGTTCTTTACCGTTTTGGCTTAATTTGCATACAATCTTTCCAGAACTCACAATCAACATGGATAATCGAGAGTTAGTGATTTTTCTTGTGATGTATAACTTATTGTAAACTTGTAAAAATACTGCATGTGAATGGTTAGCTATTGTCATGTGGTCAAGTTAAAAACCAATTACATGCAGTATTTTTTGAGCATAAGTTAAAAGTCAAAATAAAAAGCCCTAAACCTCTGATATGACTTATTTAAACAGATCTTTGTATTAGTTATTTGTTGAAATTTAATAAGAATTGATCAACTTTAATGTGAAGTAATATTTTTCTTATTTTTTGTTTTTTTACCTTAAGATTTATTTACTGTTAAATTTATTAATGGAATATAAATTTTGGTGTATTGATTTTTTTTTACAATATTTAGCAATTTATTTGTGTATAATATCTTGATTTTGCTCAATTTATTCCAATACAAATTTAGTATTGTTTATTAACTTTATGTTACAGTTTTGGATGTGTACTGAAAACCCCTGAATTTAAAATAAAAAAAGACTAAGAATGCTGTTTTGTTATGTTTTTTTATTCAATTACAAAATGTTGCCAGGCAATACTATTGGTTTTATATTTATAGACACATTTATTAATTAGATTTTCTAATCAATCATGTGTAGAAAATTAATTGCATTCAGTATCGCGCTTTGTGTAGTTACATTTTGTTAATTGAGTTTTTATGGCATCACTGATGCTTGGAGTTGTTACGACATAATAACAGTCTTGTTGCAAGATCAATATCAATTTTTACCAATATTTTATTTTATTATAAAAATCTTTAAAATAAAAAAGAAATCATTAACTCCAAAAATAATAAACAAAATTTTATTAAAAGTACAGTAATTTTAATTTATTTAATTTTTTAAGTATAAAATCAACGATTAGACTCGTACTATGCCGAGAAGTTTTTGTGAATAAACCTTTCGCTAGACCTTAAAACACGTTAAAATACGTTTTCCTACTCTTAGGGGCCGTCCATAAATGACGTCACGCTCTAAGGGGGGGAAGGGGAGCCAGGATTTTGTGACAATATGTGACAAGGGGGAGGGAGGGGGTTTTTTAAATGCTACATCACAAAATAGAATTTAATATTATCATGTAATTTTAAAAAAAAATAAAAAAATAATAAAATATGAATAAAAAAACTTAATTTTTTGTATAAAAAAAATTATTTAAAAAATCTTAACAAAAATTTAATTGCATTTTTAGAGAGGCGAGTACCATTATTGTGATGTCGTATTAGGGGGTTTAGGGGGGGGGTTTAGTTTTTGTGACAAGTTGTGACAAGGGGGAGGGGGGGTATCAAAAATAGCAAAAAACAGCGTGATGTCATTTATGGACGGCCCCTTATTCCGAAATTACCTACACTGTCGTTATGACGTCATCTGGATGAACATTGATTCACTGCTTTGTGTATAAACATAGATTTTCTATTACGTAATTCCGTGCAAAAGTGAGGTACTATAGTCAAGTCATTCTTGTATGGCGGCACACTTATAGGGAAGCTGATTGAATGAATCCTGCAGCAAAAACACATCAGTGCTCCATTAATAGCAGGATATCAATCTATCTATTATTATCCATTTCACTCTAATAGGATCTTGATTTCGCGCCTTTTATGTTTAATGTACACAGTGTAGTAAACATTGCCACTTATTATTTTCGATTGTGTAAACCTGTGAAGAAATTTCTTTTAAAACTGGCTGCCAAAATGTTGCCAAGACCTGGTGCTGACAAAACCGATTTTCTCGGAAATAGGACAGTTTTTCAGCCAAAAACCACTACAATAACTGACGATTACCGAATTACAACTAATGTTTTGGGACTTGGAATAAACGGAAAAGTCGTTGAATGTTATAACAAGACCACTGGTGGAAAATATGCTCTGAAGGTAAATTTATAACGAAAATTTTAATTTATTTCTTAATTTTTTAATTTTAAGGTGCTACGAGATTCGACTAAAGCAAGACGAGAAGTTGATTTACATTGGCGAGCAAGTAATTGTAAAAATATAGTGAATGTTATTGATGTTTATGAAAATGCTTACGGAGGAAATAAATGTCTCTTGGTCGTTATGGAATGGTAAGTTTTTTTTATTTGTTTATTTTGTTATTTTATTTTGTATTTTAAATAACAATTTGTTTAAAATATCAGTATGGAAGGCGGGGAACTATTTCAACGCATTCAAGATAGAGCTGAAGGAGCATTTACCGAAAGAGGTTTGTTTTTGTTGTAAATTGAAATTTTTGATTTTATATTTAAAATTTTTAAATTCTAGAAGCTGCAGAAATAATTCGGGATATATGTAAAGCAGTAGCTCATCTCCATGCCATGAATATCGCTCACAGGGATTTAAAAGTATAAAATAATTTTTTTGTTTTTATTTTATTTAATTTTTTAAATAATTTTCTATTTTAGTACGAAATGGTTATTAAAAATCAGTGAAATTAAATTGTTATTTTATTTGATATTTAAAAAATTAAAGTTACAGTTGCTCTGTAAATTACATTTTGTAAATAATAATATCAAATAATTCTCTATATATATTCTCATATATTATTTTAAAAAATAATAATTTACGGTATTTAATGAAATTATTTTTTCTAGCCTGAGAATTTATTGTATACACACCGAGGCAATACGGGTATTTTAAAATTGACGGATTTCGGTTTTGCCAAAGAAACTAGTTTTACTTCATTACAGACACCATGTTACACACCTTATTATGTTGGTAAGAACATGATTTTTGTAAAAGTGAAAGGTGTTTACACTTTTTTTAAATATATTTTATATATTAGCACCTGAAGTTTTAGGACCTGAGAAATATGATAAATCATGTGATATGTGGTCTTTGGGTGTTATTATGTATATATTGTAAGTAATTTTATCAATTTGATATAAAGAAATAATTACTAACGTTTTAATTTTATTTTTAGACTTTGCGGCTTCCCACCATTTTATAGTAATCATGGTTTAGCCATATCACCAGGCATGAAAAAACGAATCAGAACGGGGCAATATGATTTTCCAAATCCTGAATGGAAAAATGTATCACCAGATGGTACATTTATTCATCTTTTTTTTTTGAATTAATTCAATTACTTAATTTAATCAATTTAATAACTAATTGCTATCAATTGGTAGCTTTTGCAACAGTTAAAGTTACAGAAAAAGATATTTTCTGCTGAAAATAGAACTAACTAGATTAAATAAATGTCAAATGTCATTTGAAAACGACATTTTCGAAAGACGTTTTACATTTTTGGCAAATCATTTAATTGTGAGTCTGTAAATTATTTAATAAATTTCTATTGGAAAATAAATTTATTTTAAATGATTTTATTTTAAAAAAGTTTTCTTTAAATATTTTTCTTCTAATACTTTTTTCTCCAAAAATAATACAGAAAGTTGACTTCTTTATAACCCGAATCTCGTCCGATTTTAGAGGGTTTTAGCACCCTGAAAAATATTTTTTCTATCATTAATACAAAATTTTTAATTTTTTTTAAATACTTCAGCTAAGGATGTAATTCGAGGACTGTTGAGAACCGATCCGACTAAAAGATTTACTATTGAAGATGTTATGAGTAACAAATGGATTGCAGTAAGTGGAAATATAAAATTTGAAGTAAATTTATTAGAAAATTATTTAAATTGAAAGTATTTGTTTTATTATTTTAGCAATATTCAGAGGTTCCTCAAACTCCATTATACACGAATAAAGTTTTGAGAGAAGAGGAAGAAGCATGGCCAGATGTTCAGGTGAAATAATAATAATGATAAATCCAATCATTTTAATTTTAAATTTTAATTTTAAAAACTTTTAGGAAGAAATGACTCGAAGTTTGGCGACAATGCGTGTTGATTACGATCAAATACACATAAAAGACTTAGAAAATTCAAATAACCCTTTGCTTAAAAAGCGACGACGACGTGCTGAAGAAATGCAAGATCCTTAAATAATATGAAACCGAACAAAAAATTCCATTTTATCTTTTGAAGTACCGACTAAACTTCGTTTCACTTTCACGAAGAGAACCTAACATTAACTGAAAGTACCAGCATTTAGATAACAAAAAATAGCTATTTACATTTTATAATTATATTTTAATAAGATGAATCTTTTAGAAAATCATGTTGAGTTCAGGAAAGGATACAGTTGAATGTGTTGTTAGTGTAAACATTCCACTTGTCTTTTTTAAAATTTTTTCCAATTTTTTTATGTATATGATGTGCTGCATTTTAAATTGTGTTCATATTCACTATATAATATTATTTTAGTTTGTTTTTAGTGATACATATAGACTTAAGATTTAGTTTTACGATCAAATAAATTATTAGCTTGTGATTTGTGAAAAGGTTAAAAGTTTCTTTATTTTTGATTGTGTGTTGTGGTAAAGAATGTGAGATGAAATTATAATATGCGTGTGTATTTAAATTAAATTAGTTTATTAATAATGTGTATAGAATATGTCTAAATTGTTTTATACACATTGTAATAAAAATGTCTTCCCTTTTATATTTTTGTATGGACTGCTGCATTCTTTTCTGCCTAATTGAAAAAATTACTGTCGTCCGCAAGCGACGTTATATTACAGAGCGGCTATTGTGATACGGTAGCGTACAAGATCCTTTCCTTAATTTATCTATTTCCACTAAAAAAATAAGTCAGTTGATTTCTAATTGTTTTAATAATTTGAAATATTATAAATTTTATTAAGGTGGGTTTTTCATTGTTATTTCTTCAGTTACAATGATAATTTTTACTTTTTTTACTAAGCAAAAACTTGAAAACCAAATGTGAAATGCAATCTAGGACTCCGTAGTACCAGGATAAAACTACAAAAGTAAGCGGGAATTCAATCTTGTAAGTGTTGATGATGCTACATCTTGAGCACGACTAACATGGTAATTTTCAGCAAAATTTAGTTACTGTAATTGATTATTAAGGCATTTCGGTTTGTTTTATTAATTTAGTCGAAGAAACGGGGCTTGAGTGTGGAAGAAAAACGTCAACGTCTGATTGAACTATTTTATGAAAAAGTAACGTAATTTTGTTTATTATTTACTATTTACTTCATTACTTTATTAATTCACTATTATTTTATATTACAGAATGATTTTTATCAGTTAAAAGAAATCGAAAAAATTGCGTCTAAAGAGAAGGGAATTGTTCTTCAGTCAGTGAAAGACATTTTACAAAGCTTAGTAGATGATAATTTAGTCGACACTGAAAAAATTGGAACTTCCGTGTACTTTTGGTCGTTTCCAAGCAAAGCTCTTAATAATGTAGTCTATTTGACGTATAAATAATATACAAATTTATACAATTAATTTTTTTACTATTATAGAGGAAAAGGAAATTAGATGAATTAAATGAAAAACTAAATGAAACTTGTAAAAGAATCAAATTGAAGGAAGATTTGATTAAAAAAACTGAAGTTGATAACGGAGATACGGTATTATTTTTTAATTAACTTTTATACCTAAATTAAAACAGAATACAATTAATTTTACAGGAAATTCGAAAAGAGAAACTAATTAAACTTGAAACTGTTAAAACTGAGCACGAAAACCTACTTAGCGAATTAAAAAGATATCAAGATTGTGATCCGGATTATTACAAGGCAATGTCTGAGGAAATTATTACAGCTAAAGCTGCAGCCAATAGATGGACAGGTTTTTTATAATAAGTTAATTATATTTTATTAGAAATTCAATTATCTATTTTTTTTAAATATTTTGCTAGATAATATTTTCTGTATAAAATCTTGGTGCAAAAATAAGTTTGCCATGGAAGAAAAAAATTTAAACCAAGCTTTCGATATTCCTGAAGACTTGGACTATGTTGAGTGAAAATTTCAGTTAATTTATAATGTATAATAATTAATAAGAAAATAATGTAATTTAAAAAATAAATAAAATATTCGCCTTTAAGATTCTTTAATACTGGGCTTGCTTTACAAATGATTAAAAACATTGTTAATAAATTGGTATCAGTTTTATCAACGTGACTTGTGAGAATAACATTGAAAAAAATAAAGCTGAATTCAAAATTTCTGAATTTATAAGAAAAAAATGCAAATGTATATGTTTAGATAATTATAAACAATTCCAAATTAACCTTTTTCATAAAGAATAAATAAGTAAAAATTTCATAGTATAGCTGCCATTACGGATTGTAGTCAAAATAATTAATTGGCGGTTTTGATTCGCTAGAAGCAGAAGTTAGACTTGAGACATGTTCCGTCAAGTCAGTTCTAGAAATAAAAAAAATTATATTAGCCACAAGAATAGATAAAAACGATCCGAGTATTCAAAACAGTTTCACATAAAAGTGTACTGAAATTGTTTATTACTTGCTATTTGTTTGTACTCGATGGGGAATAGGCGGAGGTGCCCTTTGATGAACACTCTCTCTTTCCACAACTGTCATTAAACTTACTGATGGTAACCAACTTTTATCTCTAAAAGTAAAATTATCATTAATATTGTTATATATTTATTAGACACTGTGCTACCATTCGTAACGATTTTTATTTACGAATGTTACAATAAAGAAATTCGTTTTGTTACTCATTTTAATGCATGCTTGTTCATGCAATGTCAATTCTGGCCGCCATTTATAATTTTAAAAACTTCGTAATTTGTAAATATTGCGAAATGTTTACACAGTGTTTATTAATTAAATAATTAAGATAATATAAAACCTTAGAGCAGTAACTACTACATTTTTCTTCGGTTCCTCGTCATAACTTTGAGTATTACAACCAAAGTACTCAGCTAATTCGTGAATAACTCGTCTTTGTTCGCAATTCATTGGTGGAAATGCATAACTTCTGCTTTTTTGTTTTGACTAAAATATAAATATTTCAATTATTACAAAAGAAAACAGAAAAATAAAAATTCTAACCTGTTTAGCAGTTTGTACCACTTCTGTTAATTTATTATAAGCATTAGTAATAAAACGAAGATTGGATTTTGTAAAATCTTTTAAAAAATCTGAGTAAGACGGAGGCCCTAATTTATTCGTTAATTCAGGGTTGCGTATTTGTAATGCCAATGCAAGACGTCGGTTGCGCTCAATAAGAGCACATTCTTCGTTGCATTCTAATCGTCTATTCTTTCCATTTCTTTTAACTAATTCGCTTATATCAACTGATTCTCCCTGCTGCAAACCACTTAATTTCGACGCCATTATTGAAGCTGCAACTTGTTTAATTATTCGTTGATTCTCAGCACATGAAATTATCTGGGATAAATGTCCGCATTCACATGTTACTGATACCTATGTATCAAATGAAAAATTAATTAAAAGTTCATATTACAAGAGATTTCAAACAGATTAATCTAAATTCAATTTTTTTATGCTCGATGAATTTTAATCGGATTTAATAAAAAAAGTTTGTTTTCGCTTAACCAATATGGCAGCTTCTATTTCGATTAGATCGAGACGAAAATTAAATACTCTTAATTTTTTTTATAAATTATAATCCATTTTCTTTTTAATTAGTTTTTGAGTAAATTTCTTATTTGAAATCCTTTCAATAAATTTAATTACTTTAGCTTTGCAAAATGATTGTGGACAAGAGCGATCTCCATGACATGGTTGAACGCACGGATGATTGCAAACCGTTCTAAGCTTAGTACATGGAAGAATGCACTTAACACCTGGTTTTAAACATATTCCCGAATGACAAATTAACGGGCAATTGTGTATCCCACATGGCAAAGGCTTATTGCAAGGATGACCACAGGATACAACGGTTAAGTAACATGGTACATTACTACGGAGCTGAAAAACAGAAATAAATCAAACTTACTTTAATTTAAAATCAAAAATAGTTAAAATTAAAATAATAACCGACCTCATGTTCACCTGAACACCATTTCTCTGTAAGGTAAGTACAAGGTGGACAATTTTGTTCACTGTGACAATTGTGAGTAACTGGATGTGTACAGGGATGAATCCGAGCACACGGTTCATGGCATTCAGGTGGTTTAGTGCCGCAAGGGATTGGCGGATAACGAACAGAAGCACCACATTCGCAAAACTGCTCATCAAAACCTGCAAGATTTTTGTTTTTAAAACTTTAAAATTTTTAAAAATTATAAATTCAAATTTACTCGTGCGCCAACAAGGCGAGCAGTTGCCTAAATGACAAAGATCTTCACAGTTGTGTAATCCACACGACAATTTTCTATTGCATTGAAGGTTGCATCGATGTTCAACATCAATGCAACATTTCTGCAAACATTTATGTCGTCCACAACGTCTTTTTTTCTTGCATTTTCGTTCACAAATGAAATCTCTCGCAGATGGTTCATCGGCGCATGCGACTTCCTTTGTTTGAGAACCGCAACGACATTTCACTTGAGTCTTAAGTGGACATGATGGACATGGCGGTTTGTGACATATTGCTTGACAGATGTGCGGTTTATCTATTTATAAATATAAAATTCAGATAAGATTACAGAAAATAATTTTTTTGTTATTTTTTTAGTTTTACCATCAGGTCCACACGAAAGTGGTTTAGCGCATAGTTCACCACAAGATGAAATTGGATCAGTACATAGATTTCGTAGCTCAACACCCAGTTCTGCCAATGTTTTTTTGCCACAGTGACAATGCTTAACAATTTCTGGCATTAACTGACAATCGGAACAAGAACCTTTGTGACAAATTTTTTCACAAAAGTGACGTCCACAGTTCAGTAATCTTCCGCATACAGTTCCACATGAATTCTTTTTAGATGTTTCTAATGTGCATGTAACTTCTTTAACTTGTTTTCCACAGTGACAGTCTGAATTTAAAAATATTATAATTATTAAATTAATTAACAAAAGCTAGATTTTATTTGTTTTTACTTTGGTTAATTTTTTCTGTGCATTCGTTACACGCCTCCACATGACACTTGGCTTGACATCTATGAATACCACAGTTTAATAGTTTTTCACAATTTTTTTCGCACAACATAGTATCGGATATTCCGCAACGAACAACCTAGTTAAAATAGGAGAAAATTAATTAATTAAATCGTTTACATTTTAATTTACAGTCTAAAATTTTCACAAGTATTTTAACCACTCAAGTGACGAATTTATTTCATATTTTTTAATTTATATTTTCTATTTATTGTAGGAAAAAAAATGAAAAACCTCCCATGAAATTTTTAATTTTTTTTTCCACATTTTTTTTCTATTCAAATTTTCATTTTCAGTTCGGTTAAGCAAATAAAAACAAACTGAAAAACACCAATGCATTTACAATTCCTTATACCTTAATTGTTTTCCCACATGCACAACTTCTTTCCACTTGCATTTGACATTGCGGACACGGACCAGGATGGCATTGAATACGACATTTATGAGTACAACCAGTACCTACTAATGTCTTATTACAAGGTTCACCACAAGAATGTGGAGTATCATAATGATTCCAAGGTGGATCACTCATTTTACCACAAAAACAGAAATATTGATTCGGAATTACTTCCGATACGTGTTGGCAGACAGGGCATCGCCAACCATATTCTATAAAATTTAAATAATTCAACATTTTACTCAAAAAAATAACAAATTTTACTCTAAACTATTTAAATTACCTTTAACAACTGCTGCAGCAGATTCAGCCCATTTTCGAATACATTTTAAATGAAAAATATTATAACAATTTGTGCAACTCCAAACCGGATCCTGTGGCCTAACTCGGTCACAACAAACAGTACATTCACAACTATTGTGCGTAAGTTGCTCAATTAAATTATCTACAAACCAAAAAAATATTAAAAATTAACATTTTTATTTTTCATTACTCAAAATATTAAAATTAACCTCTTTGAGAAATTTTCTCCTTTTCCCCAGCATTTTTCTTAAACGATGAAGATTCATTTGCATATGAATTGGTCCGAAAGGTGTTAAAGTTAGCAGAATTTGTGGCTTTCCGTCTATTAAACCAATTTCCCCTGGAATTATAACCACTGCTACTTTTATTTTCAAAAACCATCGTTCGTTTAGATTCATTTCTTCTATTCCAACTCTGTCTATCGGGCCTATCACTAGCTCGCTGTGGCGATTCTGAAATAAAACATTTCATATAATAATAATAATAATAACAAAAATCAATTATAAAAAAAACCTCTGCTTAAATGTAATTCATCAAGTGCATTTGCTGAATCGGCAACTGATGCTGCACCACGAGGTACAAAAACCTTCGCATTAACTGACATTTGTACGTTATTCTCTTTTTTTCTTCGGAAAGGACCGATATTATTTGAATTATAGTTATTAATGGGGTAATTCTTTGACGTCCATTTTCTATCATATCCTCTTGCTCCTCTTTCTCTTCCCGCAGGTACCTCATTTCTATGAGTATTAAAATCTAGCCTCCGTCCGGCATGAAAGTTTCGCTGATCACGGCGATTGCCACGTTGACGGGGAGAATAAGATGTTGAGGCTCTGGTTTCATTTTGATTAGCATTTGTTTCGGGTAAATCCTTTTCCATTAATCTGTGGAAAACCAAAAATTGAAATGATCAGTATCTAATCTTTCGATATGTTATAAAACATTTGTTAGTATGTTGCAACCATACCGCAATACCGGAAACGCTAAAAATTGCAGGGTCAAGTTGAAAGAAAGGCAACCGTGTACATAATGGTTTAGTCATCTCTGGTTAAACGTCACGTCCGACTGTATTACAGGGATGTGACGTTATTAGAATGATGGCGGCAATTTTAAATGTTATTTTGTCTTTGTTTCTATAAGAAAAAGCTGTTTTGTTTAATAAGAATAAGAAATAAATAATTTTATTTTTACTTGTGTAAAATGTTTTATTGATTTTATTTATTTATTTTTCTTTTATTTCCCCAAGAAACATTTCAAAGTTTAGTGGGGCCATGTGCATTGAAAATAATGTGAAATCTGTTATCTTAGATGTGTTGTAACGATCTTTAAAACTCAAATGAGACAGGGCTTTACGAATCATATTAATACGTAACGTAACGTAACAGTACCGTAATCAACGTTGCGCATATTTCAAAATTAATATAATAAAATAGACTGTACTTCAAAGGTACACATAATTATAATAAAAGCTGTAATAGCTTATACATACTCATCACTTGAGTCTTTATTTAATTAAAAAATTGATTGATTAGAATGACCGATTTAATAGAAATGGCTAATGATGATGTATTTGTTCTGAGAGAAAAATTGGAATATGGAATCTCCTTAATTTCGAAAACTCTTAAAGAATTAAAAAGACGTACACTAACAGCTAAAGAAATACGGGAATCAGCTATTTATAGACCCATATATCATTTAAGAAAAACTGGCCATGTTTATGGAGTCATTTGTACGTTACTGCACAGCTCCTGGCAAGAAGAAGCCACCGAATGTGAAGAAAGGAAATCGATAAGTGAAAAGTCTTCTTCTGAAATTAAAACTAGTTTGACAAATGATAATTCTTCTGAAATTGAAAACAGTTCAACAAGTTCTGAAATTGTAAACAGTTCAACAAGTTCTGAAATTGTAAACAGTTCGACAAGTTCTGAAATTGTAAACAGTTCGACAAGTTCTGAAATTAAAAATAGTTTGAAAAATTCCGAAATTAAAGTTACAAATACCTCGAATAACAATTCCAAAAAATCTAGTATTGAGCATGTTAAATCTAAATTACTCGCGGGTAAAGTTTCGAGTTTGAAAAATCCATCGTTTACAAAGTCCAAATCACCAATTCCAGTAAAAGCTTCAAATAAGAAAAAATTCGAAATCAAGCAGTCTGTTATTAACAAACCAATAAAGTCTGTTGTTGGTGCCGCAAAAAATATCAAATCCAAGAAAAGTTCAGCCGAAATACCTCTTAAGTCTTGTCTTAAGAAACCAACAATGAAAATTCATGAAACTTTGTTAGCATTAAGAAAAAATATTAAGACAAACGAAGAGAAATTGCAGAAACTAAGTGAAATTTCAAAAATACCTAACTTAAGGAAAGTACATTTTAAGGGTACAATAAGCACAATAATTTATGCAATTTAATAAATAAATTTATAAATAATTCACTAGAGCAAACATTCTATTCAACATTTTAAAAATTGTAATCAACTAGATATTTTAATACTAATCTATTTGATGAGCATGAGCCTTCCTATATTTTGAACTCTGTAAAATTACAAAATACAAAAAAAAATGTTTATTTTTACTAAAAGAAATAGTAATGCCGACTTGTGGCAACTATGCGCAACAAACAACAACGCTTCTAATTTAAATGTATAACTCGTAATGATTCAAGGTCATACAGTAACATATTTACGTTTTGATTTATGCATATTTCAAAACCTACATAAGGAAACAATGTACACGTTTATAATGAATATTGCAAATTAGCTTCTGCCACTAAAATCTTTATTTATTTATTTCAGAAATTGATTGATTAGAATGACCGATTTAGAAAAAATAGCTAATGATGATATATTCCTTCTGAGAGAAAAACTGGAATATGGAATCTGCTTAATTTCGAAAACACTTAAGGAATTAAATAGGCGTACTTTAACAGTTAGAGATATGCGGGATTCGTTTACATATAAACATATATCGTTTACAAAAAACTTCCCATGTTTACAATAGTGTTTGCACTTCACTACTCCGCTCCTATAAAAAATAAGTTAAAAAAATTTATTGCCGAAATTGAGAAACAGGAATCTGAAAAGTGTTCTTCCGAAATTGAGAAACAGGAATCTGAAAAGTGTTCTTCCGAAATTGAAAAACAGGAATCTGTAAAGTCTTCTTCCTAAATTGAAACTAGTTCGACAAATTCCGAAAATAAAAACAATTCGACAAATTTCGAAATTGAAAACAATTCGACAAATTCCGAAATTGAAAACAATTCGACAAATTCCGAAATTGAAAACAATTCGACAAATTCCAAAATTGAAAACAATTCGACAAATTCCGAAATTGAAAACAATTCGACAAATTTCGAAAATGCATTTGATCCTGTAATGAAAGTTGAAGACATTTCCCTTGCATTTGGAGAAAACAATGAGACAAACGAGGAGAAACTGCACAAAGCAAATGAAATTTTAAAAATACGTGAAAAAAGAAAAGTACATTTAAAAAAAAAATTACTATCAGAACTTTTTTAACGTTAAAAATTTACGAAATTATTTTATTTTAAATATTTTATCAATTATAAATATTATAAATAGCTTAGTTCTTTGATTGTTATTTATGATTGTTTATGTATTTAGGATATTGCTTAACCTTAAATTTGTAATCATAGATTAGATAATCAATTAAATTGTTTTGCAAACACCTTTAACTATTTATTTGTATAAATTTATAAAACAGGTACAATTTGAACAAAATAAACATGATTTTAAAATTGCACAACTGAAATGCCAGGTAAAAGAGCTGAATAAATTTGAAACTTGAAGATCTCGAATTATTTTTTTAAATGGTTACTAACACCACACATTTAAAAAACATGACTACTTACATATCATTTTTGTTTTATTTATGTCATTTACATGCTTTCACGAGCGACGACATTTGATTGGTAGGTAATATTAAAATTAGTAGTATTTCTTTATCAATTCAAACTACTAAATGCAGAATATACAGGAAATTATCATAAATATAAAGGAAAATAAATCAACTTTATTAGCCAATAACTTAAATAAATCTCTTCCTTGATGTTTGATCTTGCAATTAATATATTAATGATAATGTCAAATCTTATTATCCTGCAAAAATGAATTAATTATAAAAAGAATTAATTTTACAATTACATTTTACAAAATTTCGACATAATATAGATTTTTGTAATCTGATCTATATTTAGTTGAGGATTTCAAAAATATAGTTTTAAATGTTGAAATACTAATAATTATCACAAAAATTACATGATTTCGTACGTGAGATTATCAGCATTGTAAAACAAATGTGAAACAGCATAATTTAAATTAATGAAAAAGTCTTGCTCATGCGTTTGCATCTTATCATGGAGTGCAATTAAGTATTAATAATAACTGATCTCATTTTACCTAAATTTAAACAATTTTATAAATGCCAGGAAAGATTTATACAATAAATAACAATATCTTATTGTACTTTTTAATATTTTTTAATTTTATACTATTAAACACCGTAAAGTCAAACCGGAAATTCAGTGTCGAAATAAATATAACACACAGTTGTCAACTTGTATATAGAATTTCATAAGTAAATTCTAAAACTGAATTATCCCGGATAAATTGGAGTAATTATATCTTTTGAGAAAGACATCCTTTTTCCTGAATTTAAAAAAAAAATCAAACAATTTACCTAAACTGTATAACTATATAAAAGAGATCGAAGGTAAATGTCATATTGCTGTGTTGTTATAATTGAAAAACCGTATCAATATCTGCTGCTATAGTAAGTGAAAATTTGGTATTTAGATTTTGATTTCTTAAACAAGATATATTATACAATAGTTTTATTTCAGTTGTAGTAAAATGCTGGAACAGTTTGTTTTGATATTACTTGTGTCAACAGCCTTTGCTGTAAAAGTTGACTTCAAAGGAAAGAATGATCTGAACAAGATAAAACGATCTCCTGAAGAAAAAATAATTGGTCCAATTCGTCCATGGCCTCCATGGCCTCCTATTCACCAAG
Source organism: Geophilus carpophagus (assembly GCA_034687075.1). Lineage (NCBI taxonomy): Eukaryota > Metazoa > Arthropoda > Chilopoda > Geophilomorpha > Geophilidae > Geophilus > Geophilus carpophagus. The sequence continues at coordinate 2,721 of JAQFZN010000799.1, read as the reverse complement.
GTAATTACTTCAGTTTACATGTCACACATTCTCAAACTCTCGTTTTGGTCGTTTTAGTTGTTTAAGTTTCAGTCACTTGCTTTAAAAATCTCGTTTGACACTTTGGGTTAAAACGGTTTTAAAAAAAGACGATTTAGTTTTGAATGCAGCTAATGATCTTTGGAAAGACAAAAAATGATTATTTTTATTTACAGATTACAATGCATCTAGTTTATACAATCCAAACACAGAAAGATGTTGTAAAGGTGAAGTACATCCCGGAACACCAAATGCTCCATTGGAATGTTGTGGTACAAATATTCGGGATAAATCTACACAAATATGTTGCCAAAGTGTAGTCCACGAGTTGCAAATTGGTTATATCTGTTGTGGCAACACAACTTACAACACTAAGACAAGTTTATGTTGTAACGATGTAGTGGTCGAATTGCCAAAAGGTGCAAATGTTAATGAGGCTGATTGCTGTATTGAAAAAGCTTTTGACACTAAGACACAACTGTGTTGCTATGATTACCAAAGTGGAGATACACAACCTGTAAATAAAATATCCGAAAATGATGATTCATGTTGTGGAGTAACAACTTTTGATTCTAGTAAATCAGTTTGTTGTTACAATTATATTAATGGCACAACTCAAACAGTTGTTGTTGAAATTGAGGGTAACAAAACAAGTTGTTGTGGTACTAAAGTGTACGATTACAACACTGAAATTTGTTGCAATGATAAGATTTATTCAAATAATGGTAAACCTAATGAGTTGTCATGTTGTGGAACAGAAGTTTATAATTATAACACCCAAGTTTGTTGTTACAAAAATGGCAACAATACAGTTATTAACAAAAATAGTAATTCAAGTACAGAATCTTGTTGTGGGAATACAGTATATGATTACAAGAAACAGTTATGTTGTAATAACAAGGTAGTTGACAATCCAAAAAAGCAATTGCAATGTTGTGGAAATAAAACAATTGACACAAGAAAACAATTATGTTGTTACGGTAACGGCCCAACGGTTACTACAAAAAGATGTGCAAAAGATGATCAATGTTGTGGAGTCGAAACATATAATTCAGTAAAAGAATTATGTTGTTATTACAATAATACTGAAACTATTGTTAAAAAGAAAAATAAGAATGATAACCAATGTTGTGGCTTAAATCCATATCAATATGGGAAAGATATATGTTGTGATGGTAATACAAATGACTATTATCCAACGCCACTTGTACATTATGATGGTGGGTGTTATAACAAACAATGTTGTGGGAATAAATCAATTGACACTTCCACAGGATATTGTTGTGGAACAGAGGAAATTAAGTATAATGGTGAAAATTCATTAGGATGTTGTGGAAGTGGTATCAGTGCAGTATCTTATGATTATAAAACTCATTTTTGTTGTTTTAATGTTGAAGGTACATATAAAGAAAGTTACAAGGTTTATCCATTAAAAGATGGAGATAGTTGTTGTGGTGATAAAGTGTATAATTACACTGAAGGGTTGCAATGTTGTCAAGATAAGTTATACAACACAAGCGATACAAATCAAGGTTGTTGTGGTGATAGGTTGTATAATTATCGAACACAGGAATGTTGTGGAGAAAATATATTAGATAGGAAGGGAGATAGTTCTTCTACTTGTTGTTATAATTTCATAACTGATGAAGATAAAGAATGCATAACAAGAGTTTATCCACTTTTTTTGCAACACATACAACCTTATTTGAAAGAGGGTGGTGAAACTGGACCTGTTATTGTTGACAAGAAAAAGAAAAAATAAAGTGTAAATGAATAAAAAAGAAAATCAATTAAATGAGAATAGAGAATAGATTGAATTAATGATTGTTTTGTAATTTATTTTGAAAGTAGCAAACATTTGATTAAATTTATAATTTTAATTTTGGATTTGTACAACAAAATTTATTTCAACAATTGTATAAACAAGAAATATAATTTTTATTCATTACAAAAAAAATAAAAAAAATTGTATACTGACTATTACTGTAACAACATTGTGATAAACTTGCAAATATTCAAAATGAAATAGAATAAAATAAAAATAAATTCCATTTATCTATCTAGACAAATTATTCATTAAAAAAACATATTCAACTTTTTTTCCAATAAATTCAGAGCTTGTTTTTGTTGACAGCTGAATTCTTCTCATCACACATTTATTTAACTTGTGACGGTTACTTGTTTGTGTGTTGAATTCTGGGTAAAAATTAGGAGAATGACTCAAAAATTCAACTACAAGCTACAATTTATTCTAAGTTGAATAAATAAGAGAAAATCAAATCAAATATTTTTCCCTAGAGAGAAATGGACTGAGCTTAACATGATAAGAGATTAAAACAATATGATAAATAAAATATACTAAAAATGCGTTAAACAATGACTAAACTAGTAAAACATAATAAAATATAAACATGTAAAATAACGAGATATAATTCTCCTAACTCTAGGATGCGTGGCAAGGAGAGGAACTGGGTTCACTACCTTAAATCGTCATAAATAAATATTTCATTAATATACTTGCAATAAAAAAAGAAACACTTAGCTCACAAAAGAATTACAACACTTAGAAAATAGAAGGAAAGAAGAAAAGTAATCTTATATATAAAGAAGAGAGTTTGTTTGTTTCTTTGTTTGTTTGTTTGTTTGTTTGTTTGAAGCCCATTTTTAAGGCTTTTGATTGGTCTGAAATCATGGAAGGGATGG
>JAQFZN010000798.1:0-22761 GCA_034687075.1 Geophilus carpophagus | reverse complement strand
ATATTAAATAAAAATATAAATTCATTTCTAATTTTATTATTTATTATTTATATATTATTTTAAGAACGATAAATAAATAAATAAATACATAAATAAATAAAAAAAAAAGCACTTACCATTGATAAATGTGTCTCCAGTCGAATCAGAAGAGAGGACAAGTGATCAAATCAAAGAAAAAAAAGGAAAAAACTGGAGAAAAATTCACCACCTGCAACAGAAATCCGTACACGTTTATCCCCTTGGAAAATACAAGTCGGTTAGGTTTAGCTGTTGGACACCAATGCACACACAAAAGCCAGATTACAGGGTGCGCTTTCACGATCCCGCAGCAGTCGCACCGCCGCCAGCCGCGCACAGGCAGCCGATCGTCGGAGAGACGGAAGGGAAACAGACGGACGAACGAGCCGCCTAGTCCGCGCGAATCGGACAGAAAATCAATGGTTTCTCCCTTCGCTATGACAGGGCGAAACCACTCGCAGCCCGATACGAGAAAAGAGGAAGGCGGAACAAGAAATATCGCCAAAAAGAGCTGTGGTTGGCTAAAGCGGCGACTAGTGGCGGAGTTTTGAATTTTTATTAAATGGCGGTCGAATAGAAATCCGTTGGTTCTTTTTTCAATGTTTATGGGCTGAAAAGTTGAAATAAATTTAATCGTGGATGGAAATTAGAGTTTGTTGTGATTGTTTTTCTAGTTTGAGTGTATTTAATTTCTTTTGTTGTAAAATATAAAGGCGAATAAATTAGTCATGATTTGTTTTTATCTTTAAAATCTTGATTTAAATTTGTGATTGTGTGGATTTGAATTTCGGTTAGGTGTTTAAAGAAATGATAATTATGTTTGTTTATTGATTTAAATATTGAAAAGTTGTTAAATTATGTAAAATATAAATTTAAAAAACACAGTAAAGAAAAAAAACAATAAACTTGAATTTTTCAATTACTTTTTCAAATATTTCTAAAATTAAAACAAAATCATATAATAATTACCTAAAGAAAATGAAAAACAGTAATACATCATACATGATTTTAGACAACCGAAAGATGCAGGAAAAAGAAAAACCATTTTCTTAGCTCGACAAAACTAAAAGAAAATCATCTAATTACTTTAAGTAGTCGTCCAAACTCGCGTTCAATGAGTTAGAAAAATGGTCCCATCTTAACCTTCACTGTGATGTACGTTTTCACTTTGAACAAAACGAATTTAAAGTTGCATCAAATATTCCAACACATTCCTTTCACTGCATAATTAGACACATTGCAAGAAAGAAAAAAATACACATTTTTACGTCACACCAACATTACTTAATTATCTACAAATTTGCACCACGATCCAATTCTTTACATTTTTTTCTCTACAAAACCGAATTTAGGCCTTTGTTTGAGAACAACGTCTGTTTAGATAGTGATTTATTAAACACAAAAAAAACCCTCTTTAGTCTAAAGTTTTACTTGTTGTTTATAATAATATTAAAGTTGTCAAATAATTAATTTCTTTACACCTAACTGAGATTGTTTTGTTTATTTTAAATATGTTTACTTAATATTTTCGGTCAATTTTGCATGTAATTGGTATTGAAATGGGAAACCAACATTTCCCAAGGGACTGGAATAATTATGAGTCCACTTCTCATTTTCTACTCTCAATTAAACACCAGTTACAAACTGATTTTAACCTCAAATTACTAGAAATAAACATTTTATGCTAAATTTAATTCATATATTTCGTCAAATACATGCACAGTTTTCTTTTTCTCTTATAATTTCCATCGAAGGAATATAAATAATTAATTTTCTTTATTCTTTTACTTTTTAGCTGAAAAATTTCAACGATTCAAGAAACGTTCGTTGTGTTTTTTTCCGGAGATTTACAAGTGTGAGTAATGAGAAAAACAGATTTCTCCCTTGAGTTTACTTAATTTAATCATCGTTTATCCACAATTCATTTATAGATAAAAAAAACGACATTTTTCACTTCCTAAATGAAAATAATTTTTGTAGAAAAAGAATAAATTAATAATAAACTAATTACCGTTTTTATTTGTTAATAAAATAATTGTTGTTTTCATTATTGATAGTAATTAGATGTCAAACAAATAGAAATGCATCACTAAATTGAATTTCATTTATCAAAATTTAATATCTAAAGTTGCAGATAGATAATTCCAGATAAAATGTGTCAGAAAATGCCTTCAAACATCACATTTTCTATCTTGGAATGTGAATTTGAATTTAAATTTCAACTTTTCTGATTAAATTTCGTTGGATTCTAACATAATTTCATTGCTCTCATAATTACTAATAGCATCAAAGAGCATGTTAACTTAAATCATATTGATCAAAGAGAAATAAATCTTTAAAAATATTCAAAATGGAACCTAAAATCAACTATAAAAACAAACAGTAAAATCAACTCACATCTTTATTTATATTTGTAACTTTATTTAAACCTAAAACATACCAATATCAAACATCAACAGCTTTTGTAATTAAAAAATTAAAAAAAAAATAAAAAACCAACACTAAAACATTTTCTAAACTTGAATTAAAAATTATCTTTCTTTATCAATTTCCACAGTTGTCTCATTATTGACAGTCCCATCAGGACTGGTTGGAGTAGCAGTTGTAGTTGGTACATCACTTGATCTGAATTTAGTTCCTGAATCTCTTTTAGGCACGATCGGTCGAGCTGTGAAGAGAAATAAAAACAGATTAAATTCTAAACGGTCACGCAAATGCTGCATGTAAATAAACAGTTACAAGTGTACACAACTATTGTCCATCGAATAATATCGATTGGTCAACAAACATAATTTTCAAATATAAAACGACTCGCTGTATACTGTCACACTTCCGAGTGTTTATATTTATTATTTATTTACCTTTTCAATATTTTAAACTTACTCGGACATTCCCCAGAGTAAACATTGATGTCATCAATAGCAAAACCACCATTTATTGATTCTCCTTCAAATGAAATCTGAAAGTAAATAATAAAATTCAATTTTATATATTATTATAATAACTTTTTAAATACTTTTAAAGGTCCATCACGTAAAACCGACGTTTGTCCATATAACCATTCAGGTACTTCTCTAACAACTTCCGACATTTTCACTTTCCAAATCTTTGAAATAAAATCAAAATAATTAACAACCAACCTCAACAACCTTTAATTCAATCACCTCTCTTTCATTAACCAATTCGTCATCTTGATAATCAGCAACAAAAACCTTCAAAACCGTTTCAGGAATCGATCCCAGTGGCAGAAACCAAAATCCCAAACAAATCCCTTCAATCGAAGACAATTCGGGTCCAACCAATCGTGTTCTAACCGCATTTTGAGGACTGTACACATCGAAATAAATATAACCAACAGGTGATAGGTACGTATGATCGACAACGGTCTGTGGATGTCTGATTGGAGTCGCCAATTGCCACTGATCCCTTGCAGAACTCGCATTGTTCACCTTCCATTCACAACAATCTTTGTCGAAAGTGCATTCTCCTCTATTCACTGAAGCTGAAGCAGGAATAGGCTTGCAGTTGGCGTTGTCATATACTGTGATATCATCGATTGCCATCGATCCTTGTTTCGTGGACCCCCAAGTGCCTTCAATAATGACGCGAAACGGACCGTCTTTGTAATTGATGGGTACTTGAGCGTTGAACCATGAGGGAGATTCGTAGTTGATGAGACGCCAAACGGGGATTCCAACGGGTCCCATGATGGGCGAATTGTTAGGTCTTATGTAGACTTTCATTGTGCCAAGACCCGGACCGGAAGTGTCAGCTGATCTTTCGTGAAGAGATGCCCAGAATGAGAGACAGGCTGTGTTTGATTCCTTGAATGTTGGGCTTACGTACATGGCTCTGTCGCCATTTTGGGTTGTTGGGCCGCCTCTTTCTAGGGCTAGAAAGTAGCCTGGAATGTAAAAGGTTGAAGAAAATTTTTTGAAATTTTTCTGATTTTTTTTTTTTTTTTATTTTATTTAAAGAATTTTTGAGAAAAAGAAATTTTTTTAAAAATAATCATTTCGACAAAACTTGCAATCTGCTTGGTGACTCGGTTGCAATTAACACATCAAAGACACCGTCATCTCAAACAATCACTGAGATATGAAAAGTTTGCATAAAATTTTCTCTCAACAAAGACAAATTAATGTATAAATTCTAAACAAATTAAATTTTTTACTTTCCAATTCAGGTAGTGCTTAAAATCCTTAAAATTCAAAACAAAATTCTCAACTGAGACAATTAAAGCAATACAAACAATTAATTACTAATTTAAACATTAAAAATATGATGATAAATAAAACAATAATGTGTTAAACATGTTTCACGATTTTTAAAAATATCTTATTTTAGATAAGTGAGCTTTAGTTTGATGTCTAAAAACCGTTTTTGATGGCATTTTCACATCATTTCGTGTGAGAAAACATGTTTATCATGATAAACAAGAAAAAATGGTTTGGTTTTTAAACATTGAACCAGGATTTAAAGTGCAATTTATTTGTCCAAACTAATTTTGTCCCAGCTTAATATATAAAAACTAAATTCCAATTACTTAATTACCGAATTCGTACCTGAAACCTCACCACTTGTGTGATCAATACTTGGTTCCATGCGTCGAACAACAATTGGTATGTTCGTTTGAATTGGTGCATTAATTTGAACAGGACTAATTCTTTGCCAGTCGGTTTGGTCTTGGCCTGGAGCAACAATATTGATCCAGTTGCATTCTTCATTTTCAAATGTACAATCAGCTTTTATTTTAGATAAAAAAATAATTATTATTGTAGTAATAAAACCAATTATTGCTACTCCATTTTTTTCTATTATTATTACCTTGTCTTGAAACAGCTGTCGATGGATAAGCTTTAAAAAAACATTATTGCTGTTATTTTTGTTATTTCAATAATTGAAACACTAAAAATTTGTAATTAAAAAGTAATTACCTGGGCAGGCACCAGGTACAAAGACAATATCATCAACTGCAATGTTTCCCATTGGATTTTTCCCAACACTTGCTTCTAGAATAATCTGAAATAAATTAAAATAAAAAGATAATAAACAAAAATGATAAAAATAGCAGGAAAAATTCATAAAATAGTGATGTTCCATAATTTTAAATTCTAAATCAGGCACTGGAAATGTCTGCCAAAGAAACAGAAACTATCTAAATTCTCTTTGAAAACATATCTTTTTGTATTTAAATTTACCCAAAACAGCAGATCTTATAAGATACATATTTATACGTATATAGAACAAGTTTTATTAAATATTAAACACACTGTATATAATTGGAAATAAAATATTAAAAACAATAAACTATTGATCAAACAATTTTACAGTTTCTAAGAAAACATGATTGCAATTTCGATTTGTTCTAATAAATATAAATTCAATTTCAAACAAATGTCAACCAACAACCCAATAAAACATCAACTCACCTTCATAAATTTGTAAAATCATTTTAAGCAATAAAAACATCAATTCCAACATTATTTATCATTTATATATTAACAGTAATTAAAAGTGCAAAACAAACCTGGAAAACTTCAGGTGAAGACACAGTAACTTGACCCTTATGCCATTGATTACCCGAATCACCATGCACTTCCCACACAATTTTTTCTTCTCCATCTTCCAATACTTTCACAACCAAAGACCCAATTCCACTCCCATACATATGAGTATAAAATCGAAAGCACATTGGAGCATCAGCTGAAATATAATATATTAAAAAATGTGAAAAAAAAGTTTGGAAAAGGGTTTTAACCTTTTCTTGGCGTAATCGATGGACTCAAAAGTCGAGCTTTGTCTCCTGGACGACGCGGATAAGAAGAATCAATATATATGTAACCACCTGAAAGAAAAAGATTGTGGTCAATAATTTAAATGTAAAAGCAGACAAATGGTGCAAAAGAGAAGAAAGGTGCATTTGAATAAGATGAAAAAAGAGAAGAAAAGAGCCTTCAACCACAAGACCCCAATGCATGCCTGAGTTACCACCGTTTGCAAAACTGCCATGATCTCTTGCAGGTCCTGTCAAGCGACTTAAACTTCCATGAGCTTGTTGCCAATTGAAGTCATCGTCGTCGAGATTACTCCAGTCGCATAACTTACCCTCGAATGAGCAGAAACCTCAATAGATTATCATTACATTTATTTGTTGTAAACACATTTTATGCTGTTTCATATATTTTGTAAATTTATGTATACCTATACATGCTCTTGGGTTATTATTTCCTAAAGTTGCAATATCGATGCTATCGACAGCAACATGGCCTCTGTACATGCTTGAAGGATCAGATGTTGATTTACCCATTCCCTCAAATAGAAGCTAAAATAATAAAACTGTTAACTCAAGTTATTTAAGAACAAGTAGTTCCGTTTTTATGTTTGCACAAGTAAATATTCGTTCGATTGAATTATTGCAAATTCAAATATGTAATTTAAACCAGGGTTGCAAAATATCATGATATTTTCAATTTTAATAATGAAATTCAATAGTAAAATGGAATTATAATTTAATTTTATTTAATAATGTAATAAATCAAAACATAACCAAGTGGTGGTATCGTATAAAACTCTTTTTTTGTACATGTAAGCAGGAAATGGTCTCTGTTTGGTATCATACATCATCATAATTGGTAGAAATTTTGGATTTATATTAGTGGGTCAAGAGTATGCATCTGACTTTTCCTTCTCAGTAAAATTATTGCCTTGAAATCTGTGATCCATTAGATTTGCCAAAAAGTGAGGATTTCATAAGGCTTGATTTTTGTTTAAACAAACTAACTGGAGATTAATCAACTGAAGTTTTAAGCTGAAAAATATAAACAACAAAGATAAAGAAATACCTATTGACTTTTCCAAAATATAACTCATTTCTTACAACCCAGTCTTAGTTGTGCAAACTTGTTAACTATTTCAAAACCATACTCTGTGTTCGTATCCATAAGTATAAAGAACTTCTCCTCTTTGCCATCCAAGTTGTACATCTTCATCGACTTGATCAGGATTAATCCCAGTTGAATCCTTAGCTTCCCACAACACAATTTGACTTTTAGTCCCAGATAATATAGGATTGATTGGATTTAATATAATCCTCAATCCTTCTGCACTCAATCCATTTATATTATACCTATCAATGTCAATACATTTTTACTTTCCACCTACAAATATCATCTATCATCAATAAATGTCACGTTATACCAAAATTGTAAACAAGTTCCATCAGCTTCAGTTTTCTCTCTCTTTGCAGATTCCAGATATGCCACTCTCTTAGAAATCAATGGTGGCGAAGAACCAATGGCAGAACTATCCATAAATACATATCCACCTGATAAATGAGAGACGATTGTACTTTCTTTCGCTTTGTACTTGCTTTTGTGAGAGTTACAAATGATGGGATTTACCTGAATCTGATTTGTGTCTATCTAACTTGGGACCACCTAAAAGAAATGCTGTTGTTCCTGAACCCAGTTGCCATTCTAACTGCGAGTAATTCGACAGGATCCATGAACAAGATGATAATTCACTCTCACCGCCAAACTCACAAGAACCTGAAAATTGTTAATTTAAATCACATGAAAAGAGAAATCAATTAATCAACTGCTATTTTCTGCCGTAGAATATTCTTGCAGTTTGATATTGATTTTTACATTTGTCCTACTTTTTTTGATCATTAACCCAATTACTGGGGTTGCCAGATATTTACCGACATCTCAGCACGACAAACATAGTTTCATTCTCTATATACTTAGACAGGTAATGGAATTAATAATTGTATTGATTTTTTCATTTACGGAAATATTTGAACAAGAAATTTGAATTAAATAAAGATATTTTGACTAAACACACGATACACAAATTAAAATCTTTGATAAATTGACAATAAAGAAACGGTCACGTTCTTTATTTATTAATGATTTAACGTTGATTTTATGTAGTTTAAATTATATTGTAAATAGGTTGTAAATAAATGATTTTTTATTACCTGAATCCTCTTGTCTTTTGTATCTTTTAAGTATTGGTATTTCCCCATTTGATTCACACAGAATTTGAATACAACAAACAAGAAATAAAAACGTCAACATTATCTGTAATTATAAAAAAGTAATAAAAGTAAGAAAAAAACAATTTTTAAAATTATGTGTTGTTTCACAAAGCTGTTCACAAGTGAAATTTGTGAAAATTGGGTATGAAAATGGATTTAGTAGGTAAATGACCCTGTTTGTTATTTCCTTCCTACAAGTTGTTCCTTTGTGGACATGTCACAGGAAGTGGTCATTGCATTCACATCTCCCAAATCAAAGCTTAAGCATTTATTTAGTCATTAAATTACAATTTCCCACATAAGGGTTTCATATGTATTTGGTCTTTGAACTGAGAAAGAAGACTGTGGTAAGATTAAACTAACTAACTAATTCTTATCTAACTGTAATTAAAATAAGAAAATTATTTATTTCGAATAATATGTCCCACATCAATAGATGTTAATCGAAAAACTAACAAAGTTAATGAATAGTTTCCATGAATAGTTTAATCAATGACACAGAAATGAAAAGTAATCAATGTGAAACACACTTACACTTTCGTGTCTTGATTTTTTTTTCTTTTTTGATTTTCTAATAATGTATGGTATTTTTAAATCGTATTTTTGGCACTTGTTTCTCAACTCAAATTAATTAAAACCACTTATAAATATTTATAAAGACAAAAATCTTTTAACTGATTTCATTTTTTCTTTTTCTTAACTTTGAAAGTTTAATTAAATTAAAACATAAAAATTTGAAACGTTTTAAAAAGCAAAATGTAAACAAACTCAAAAATAAAAGTATCATTAAAAAAACCAAATCTTAAATTAAAAATTAAATTAAAATGTTAATTAAAAATATAAAAGTTTAAAATATCTTTTCAAATCTAATTCTCATTAAATAATAAATAAATAAATAAATAATGTCAATAAAGTTGATTAAGTAAATAAAAAAATCATGTCCATACCTGTCCTTCAGTGAAATTGATTTGTGATGCAGTTATATGAGTCTTCTCTCCGGTAAATGTTCAGGTGAGAATGCCAGTAAAGTCCAGGGCTAGTCTATTTATTGTTTGTACTTGTTACTATGGAGATATGGTGATGATCGGACCCATGAGCAATCTCACACAAAACGTCACTAGCTTTATTTAAGCAGGCAATTAGGAATAAAGGAAGCCTTGGAGGAAATGGGGTCTAATTCCAACACAACAAAAACTTTTCTTTTTATAGAATAAACAAAAACTAAACGAAATAAAAAATTAAATTTAAAATTAAAACATAAATTAATATTAATTCATTCATTAATGTTAATTAATGATAAAATTAATCAAATTTGTGTATTTTTTCGGAGATTTATTATTTCATATCTTTATAGATTATAATTAACACATCAAAGTAATTTTTATTTTAAAATTTTTATTAAAAAAATGAAATTTAAAAATTATTACATTAAATTTAAAATTAGTTTCAATTTTTAATTTTAATCTATGAATGACATACCTAAATAAGAAAATTATAGAGAAAAGAGTTAGGGATTAACCATGATCTATTAAAATTAATTCCTTAAGAGGGATGAATAACGAGGTCATGATGAGGTTATATAATGAGAACTATTTATCCTTCGCATTATAAAATTACAAGTTGAAAGTCACCATTTTTTAAATTATTATGTTTTGTGTAAATTCAACTGCTTGTTCGTAAACAAAAGATGATTATTGTTATTATTATTAAAACGTTCAAGGCAAAAATATTCTCACAGTATTTTTTCATAGTTTATTAACTTAAAGTACCACATGTCATTCAAGTATAAAAACAAAACAAGAAGGAAAAAATACAAACTACACAATTTTTACTAATCGTTAAATTATGTGGTCATGTAATCCGGATTTTTACGTAAAATTACGAATCCTTCCATGATGGGCATCAAAGATGAATCTGGTTGAAAAAAAATTAAGGAAAATTCTATGTGAAAAAGAAAATATAAAATTAGGCAGAAATAAAAAAGAATATTAAAATTAATATGAGAAATTTTATTTTCACATATTTTTCATCACTCTTGGAATTTCATTGTGTGAATTACATGTCATTTCAGACAAATATAATCACAAAATGGCCACTGTAGCTTGTTTAAAATTATTATTAATCTGTCATCGGACCGAAAAATAACGTTATTTTCAGTTTTTATATTTTAAAAAAACATTTAAAAAATAAACAAGCAAAACCTGTTTTTTTATATAAAAAAAAATGAAAATTTTCTAAACTTTTCAAAGTAACGAAAATTTAAAAACTTTCACTGCCATCTTAACTTTTCAAATGTTAATTGAGGTTGGCAGCCATATTAGACTTTTACTCAAGTGTGTAATCCATCATGTCATAAAAAAAGAAAATGGTCCCGTTTTTTCCCCTGTTGCCCGCAACAGCTGCTCCTACAGTAAACCCAAGTAACCACCTTTTGGACCCACTACCCACTCAACCGTAAGAACACCTATTGTAAAACCCGCCCTCAACACCAAACTAAACCAGCCCTAAATTTATTGAAAAAACACTTAACAGATGAATGAATTCTAGCCGTAATTCACAATTTAAATAAATCATATATATATTACCTAATAAATTAACAAACACATCCATCACTTGAATAAACAATAAATTTCATATCCTTGTTTCAAGTTGTGACTAAAACTGGGAAAAAATGGATAAAGGATATATTTGTGTGTGGGAAAATAAATGATTAGTTGGTTGAATAAAAAAATTTGCTTCTGAGAAATGCTATCATAACAATAGATAACCTTGCATTGACTATACTTAGTTTTTCCCTTCCTGTTAGAATATAATATAATTCCATAGTTAGAGATTTGTTTACAAATAAACATCAATAGAATCATATTCAGTTGACTAGTTTAATAATTGGAATTAAATTTGATCTCATCCCAAAAAAATGGATAATTAGGGAAATAAATTTCCAAAACTGTCAAAACTCAAAATTAAATCATTAAAAATAAAAAATAAAATCAATCAAATTTTTAAGGATACATTCTTCGGTTGCCAGTTCAGCTCTTTCACCATAAGCTAAAAGAACAGGTGTCGTATGCGTTTGGAAACCAGTGATTGTTTTCGGTTTACCAGCCTGTCCTACCACATCCACCGCTTGACCAACTCTCACTGCAACTGGTAATGGGCGTAAATTCTCATCAAAAGTTACCAACATTCGCGGTTGCATCGCAGCCACCAAATAATACAACAAATAATGAGATTTGCCAAGAATAACTAAAAAAAATAATTAATTAATTAATTAAAACCAATTGCTTATTTATATAGTTTTTTTTAATAATTTACTGGTTTTAACATCAAGAAACGCGGTTAAAGTTGCCAATAAAGCGCCTGTAGCAACAACATTCATTAGTTGACGATCGCTGTGGTATGGACACAATGTTAGAGTTCCTTTTCCAAGATGTGCAAGTCCCTGAGCAATTCGTACCATGAAGAGATTGTTGGGTTCTTTGGCGTGGTACTGAGCTAATTGTCGAAGCATGGCAGCTAAACGAGCATTATTTGTACCTTGAAAATTGAAAATTAAAAATGAATTAAAAATATCTATTTTTTATTTTTATTTTACCTGCTCCAACCAATCCCAAAGCGAAAATGGCGTTATGAGCTACTTCCGCATCACTGTCGTGAGAGAATTTACTCAAAGTATCCAAAATATTTAGTTTAGGATTTGACACTGAGACAAGACCCAGAGCGAGTGGTACCGCTCGTCGAATTGTAGGTTCGCCGTACCTCAACTGCAAAAATCAAATTATTTTTTAATAAACAAAATAAAATAATAAAAAAAAAACTAATATACCAAATGCCCAAATGTACGAAACGCCATTTCGGACCCAATATCCTCTCCCATAGATATAAGTGCAATACCAATAACAGCAATTGCTTGTTGAGAAGATAAATCAACAGTAGGTGTTTTGTCCTCTTTTTTATCTTTATCGTCCTTATCCTTTTTATCATCCTTTTTCTCTTCCTAAAAACAAAATTAAAAAAAAATTAACAACAAATTTCGCATTTAATCAATTAATTTTTTCTCACCTTATCACCATGATCGTAATGCTCACTACAAATATGTAGCAAACTTTGCACTTTAAGCACATTCCCAGTGCCTGCATATGCACATACATCTACCATAGTTGTTGACATTGATTTAAATGGTTCAGGGATCACCTCAAGAGCAGCGATAATTGCTTCGATGCTCTCTTGTTTTCCCAAATAGCAAAGCCCAAGACCCAATGGTAGGAAACGAGAGTAAGTATCTTTAAAATCTTGTTCGCTTTTTTCCATGAGTGTCTGTAGAATGGTTGATGTCACTTCTCCATTACAGGAACCAACAGCGATCATTCCACACGATAATGCGGCCATTGCTGTCACTTCCATGGTTGATTTTGGATCGCTCATAACAGGAATTAATAAACTCAAAACATCTTCACGATTCGAACCAGCATAAGCTAAACCGAGCCTATTTGAAAAATAAAATAGAATTTATTTAAATTATCCAGAAAAATATAAATAATATAAATTTTCAGTTCAATTAAATTCTTACCCAACAATCGCGCCAATTCTGATAATAGTTGTATTATGCAATACATAATCAGAGAGCAAAGCCAATGCAGGATCGCATTCATTGCGGACTCCACAGTTAACGATTCCACATGCCATCAATGCTCCTGATTTGATGTAATCTTCAGATGAGTATAAATATCTGTCGATCTGTGTCAATCCTCCATCAACATCCCATAATAAAATAAGACCCAAAGACGCCATTGCACTCATCATTCCATGTTCTTTGTTTTTATGCAACCATCTGTTTCCATCTTCAACTAACAGTTTGTCCTGTCCAAAAGCTGCATTAACAAATCCATTGACGAAACTTGAAGCTAGATTTTGACGCGCAGAATCAACTTGAGATCCAGTCGGACCAAAAGTAGGTCCTAATTTTGGAAAAGAGAAAATTATGTTACTAAACCGTAAAATTAGTATAAATTTTTATATTTCTCTGTTTTCGTATTCTTTCTTTTACTGTTAGATTCCAGATGAGATTTATAAATGTCCTCTGGTGTTTTCGGTTCCATAATATCCAACTAAAAATTAAAAAAAACAAATAATTAATTTAATAAAAATATTAATAAATGAATTAAATCATTTACTTCACGAGCCAGTGATAGAAAATGATTATTCAGATGTGCATTCGACATAATCTCCATCAAATCATCATAATCTTCCACATTTTCAGTTAATTCCAAGTAAATTTGCTGTCTTCCAAGCATGAAAGCCATTTGTTTCTGCACATAATTGTCCTTGCAACTTGTGAATATCTTTTCAATCAGTGGCATATCGTTTAACATCATAGCTAAACGAAGGGATTCCGGATAACAGTTGAATTTACGCAAAATGTTTAGCGCTGTAGTCAATAAATTGGTGTTCTCGGGATCAGGAACGTACGGAACACAACTAAAAATAGAAAAATTATATTAATCTACTTTAGAAAAAATTTAAATTAAACAAATTTACCTAATTAAATACAAACAAACACGCGAATATGCACTTTCATCCACAAATTTTTCCAATAAATCAAGACGTTCGATTTCCATGAGCAAATCGCAAGCTTCTGCTTCTGCATTATGTGCCATGTTGTACGGTACAATTTCCTCACTCAATTGTACCAATCGTTCACGTTTCTCGTTGTCTTTATCTGATAAATCGACCCATTCCAATGCGATTTCACCAGCCAAATGTCGAACATATTCGTGTCCCCATGAACCAATTTCTTCCTTTGATCCGAGTAAACGATATCTCAAACATTCGCGATTTTCGCTAAGTGTCATAGCCAAAATTGAAACAATATCAGCGCAGAATCTCTGTTTAAAAAAGATTAATAAATAAATATAAAAAAAAGTGTAAATAGAAAATTTATGTCGTAATAACCTTTGTGTCGTCAGTTTTAATTTTTTCAAAAACTTCTTTTAAGGTGCTAAAATGAGGGCGAAGAAATTTTAAAGGTTTCGGAACTGAAGTCATTGAAGTAGTTGAAGCTCGAATTTGAGTTCGAAGACTTTCCAATGCAGGTTTATATAGTTTATCATTATTTTCCTAGAAAAAATTAGCAAAGTGCATCAAATAAAAAAATAAAATTAGATAAAATTTAATTATTTAACTTCTTGTAAGCTTATTTACTTTCAATCGATCTACTAACATGTTCAGCTCATCTTGTAATTGCTTATCTTCATCAGACTGCAAAAATCAAACAAATCGTCTAAAATAACAATAGGTGACGAAGCAGAATTGAAACATCATTTTCATTTAACTTTTAAATTTTTACGAAATCGGTTAACGTAAATTTTTATTTCTAAACACTAAAAGTTAAATTTAATAATATGCCGAACCAATTCTTGTTCCTTTTCCTCTTCATTTCCTTTTTCTTTCTTATCCTTCACTAGCTTCTCGTTAGATTTTGCCGTGTCCGCCATTTCTTTAGAGATAAATGTTATACGGCGCCAACTGACGGCACAATGACAAACCATCACAAATCCTAAAGACCGATACCCAAAAATAGCTGAAGTATAAATCTTCAGCTAGCCAATATGGTTTCGCTTTGACATTTGATTCAAAATGTCGTCAGGAAACTGTAGTGAGTGAATTGTAAGATTTCTAATAAACTTGTTTCGGCCAAGTTTTACATAGGAAATTATGGCCCGACCTTTAATTCCGAGCCAACAGAAGTTGGCCGAGAAACTAACAATTTTAAATGATCGAGGCGTGGGTATGTTAACTCGGATCTACAACATAAAAAAGGTAATAAAAATAAAAAAATAAAAAAGTTAAAGCGTGATTAATTTACATCATTATTATTAACTAATACATCTATTTCACAAGGCTTGTGGAGATGCAAAATCAAAACCTTCTTTCCTGTCAGAAAAATCACTGGAGTCTGCAATCAAACATGTCGTGCGCCGATTTCCTAATATTGATACTAAAGGAAGCAGTGTTAGTTGATTTTTATTGAAATAAATATGAAAAATAAATTAAACTGATTAATTTGATTAATTACAGAACCAACTACAACTTGTGGCCCAAATACGTGGGGATATTTTGAAATCTTTATCACTGTATTACTACACATTTGTTGATTTGTTGGATTTCAAGGTAATTTTAATTTTAATTTTAATGTTTATTTATTCATTGAATTTATTTTTAGGATCATGTTAGTGAATTGCTGACTATAATGGATGCTTGTCAAACGTATTTTGATATTGTGAGTTTTGTGTTATTAATTTTTAATTAATTTATTTTTAATTTTAAATATTTGTTTTTTAAATAGACAACATGTTTTGATTTAACTAAAGGATATTTGGATTTGGTTGTTACATACGTTACACTTATGATTTTGTTATCGAGAGTTGAAGATCGTAAAGCTGTTTTGGGATTGTTTAACGCAGCACATGAAATGGCACATGGACAAAGGTTTTATCTCATTTATTTATTTAAAAATGTTGTTTGGAGTTTAATTTTTTGAATATTTTTATTTTTAGCGATTCCAGTTTTCCACGTTTGGGGCAAATGGTTGTTGATTATGATCCACCAATGAAAAAATTAGCGGAAGAATTTGTACCTCATTCCAATGTTATTATTATTTATTTACTTTTATTCTAAAATAATTTAAATGAGACAATTTAATGAGTGTATGGGCGCCATTTTGTGTCGTTAAATTATTTTCTTTTATTTTAAAACAGTTACTTTTTAGCGCGCTCAATTCGTTGCATAATGTTTTTCCAAGACGGAATTTATCTGCAGAGCAATGGCGGTCAGCGCAAATGCTAAGTTTGGTCTCGAATCCATCGCAAATGCTCAATCCAGCCCAAACTGAAACAGTAAGCATTTAAATTTTATTTAAAAAATAAATTTAAAAACATTTTATTTTTCTGCAGATGCCCTGTGAATGTTTATCTTTAGATACAATGGAAAGATGGATCATTTGTTAGTTATTTTTTTATAAAGTATAAATATTTATTTTTATTAATGAAAATAAATTTTTATTTTAGTTGGATTTATGCTTTGCCATCAACGTTTATCTCAACAAGGAGCTATGGATTTATGGTCCAGTGCTCTTCAAACAAGTTGGGTAACAACTTTATTCCGAGATGAAGTTCTCCATACTCACACTTACATTCAAACATTTTTCGAATCAATCAAAGGGTAATTTAGTTTTAATATCTCGCTACATTTTGTCTGTATAAATTAAATGCTTAATAATTTCAGATATAATAAGAAAATTTCCGAAATTAAAGATTTTTATAGCTTCGCTCTGCAACATGCGTACGTAGAAACACTTTAAACGACATCTTATTTTTAATAAAAAAATTTAAAATTGTTCTAATTCAGATCACTGATTCATCGCGAACGTCGAAAGTTTTTGCGCACAGCACTTAAAGAATTAGGCCTAATTCTTACGGATCAGCCTGGTCTTCTGGGACCTAAAGCTTTATTTGTTTTCATGGGTTTGTCTTTTGCTCGTGATGAGGTACACTGGTTGTTACGTCATTGCGAGAATCCTCCACCGAGACAAGGGAAAAAAACCGCCACTGAGGATCTTGTTGATCGCCAACTTCCTGAACTTTTATTCCACATGGAAGAATTACGAGGTACTTTTAAGAGTGGAATTAATTTGTTTTCACTTGAAATTAAAAATTTATTTTTAAAATTTAATTTCAGCACTTGTACGGAAATATAATCAAGTAATGCAGCGGTATTATATACAATTTTTGTCAGGATTTGATGCCAGTGCTTTGAATCAAGTGATCCAGGTAATAAATTTGTTTATTTAAATCAAGTAAATAGTTAGAATGCGCTTCCTTGCTTTTAAATTAATAGCGTTTTAATGATTTTACAGCGTACAGAGAGGAGATTAAAGGTAGATTTTAGTTAGCTAATTTTTGTGAATCGTTGCATGTAGAAATTATTTATTTGTTTTTTTTTATGTTTATTTAATTATTTATTTATTCAATGAATTGTTTTTAATAAAAAAAATCAATTTTAGTCTTTACAGGTTTGTCCTGAAGATGAAAGCCTTATTTTATCCTCTTTGTGTAACAGCATTGCGAATTTAAACGTTAAACAAGGTAGAATTATTTGATTATACCCAGTCAATTAGCTAATTTTGATTGAAAAAATGTTTGCTTTCAGTTGAAAACAGTGAATTGTTTGATTTTCAAGGAATTCGTTTAGATTGGTTTCGTCTTCAGGTATTAACTAATTAATATATTATGGATAAAATTGTTATTTATATATTTTATTATTATTATTATAGGCTTACACCAGTGTTTCTAAGGCTCAGATGAGTCTTCACGAACACCGGGATTTGGCGACTTTGATGAACACTATCACATTCCATACAAAAATGGTGGATTACCTGGATGAAATGTTGATAGAAACATCCGATTTGTCAATATTTTGGTAAAATAAATGATTATTTTTTATATATATCTATATAATCGGAAATTAATTAATTATTTATTCACATAGTTTCTTCAGCAAGAGTTTTGAGGAGCAATTTCATATGTGTTTGGAATTTCCAGCTCAAAATCGTTACATTATAGCATTTCCATTAATTTGTGGTCATTTTCAAAATTGTACTCACAAACTTTGCCCAGAAGAGCGTCATCACATTAGGGAAAGGAGTCTTTCAGTAGTTAATTTGTTTTTGGATGAAATGTCGAAAGAAGCTAAAAACATCATAACAACGATCTGCGACGAGCAATGCGTTTTAAGTGATAAAGTAAATGCATATTTCATATTTTTATAAAACAAATATAATTACAAAATTAATATATATTTTACTTATACTTTCAGCTACTGCCCAAACATTGCGCTCAACAAATTGTACAAGCTGTAAACAAAAAGAAACGGGATAAAAAAGCTAAAGTTATTCAAGAACCCGATAAACCCGGAACAGAAAGTTACCGTAAAACAAGAGAAGATCTGACCACGTAAAATTTATAAATTATTTTTCTAAAGGATTATATACATATATTTATAATGTTTATTTAATTAGAATGGATAAACTTCATATGGCCCTTACTGAGCTTTGCTTTTCAATCAATTACTGCAGTACTATTCATGTATGGGAGTACATTTTTGCGCCACGAGAGTATTTAACTCAACATTTGGAAAACAGATTCAATAAGTAATTATTTTAATATATATGTATCAGTTTATTTGATTTGATTTGATTTGATTTCAATCTGTTTAGGGCTTTGGTTGGAATGATGATGTACAACGCAGAAACAAATGAAATTGCTAAACCATCCGAATTGCTTACCAGTGTACGTTCGTACATGAGTGTACTGCAAAGCATCGAAAACTATGGTGTGTGTGAACTTTTCGATATATTTACCGATATATTTACCTTTATATTGAAAATGAATGAAATTGTAATTTTGTTTCAGTTCATGTTGATATAACTCGTGTTTTTAACAACGTTCTTCTGCAACAAACTCAACATCAAGATAGTCATGGTGAAAAAACCATTACATCACTTTACACAAATTGGTATTTGGAAGTATTATTACGTCGAGTAAGTGCAGGTCATATTGTGTTCTCGAGCAACCAAAGAGCATTTGTTAGTATTTCACCCGAAGGACAGTTACCGTTTAATCCCGAGGAATATTCTGACATCAGCGGTATTACAAATTTTTATTTGAAAAAATGAATTTCTAATGTTGATTTTTGTTTTGTTTTTAATTCTTTAAAGTAGAGCTTCAAGCTCTTGGAGAGTTGGTGGGTCCATATGGTATGAAATTTCTCAACGAATCTCTCATGTGGCACATTGCGAGCCAAGTTCAGGAATTGAAGAAACTCGTTGTGCTAAACAAAGATTATTTGTTGGCTTTGCGATCAAATTTCGATAAACCCGAACAGATGAAAGATCTCGTAAAGAGATTACAACGTTAGTAATTTATCACTTTTTTAACTATTTATGTTGTTTTTTTTGTGATTTTTTGTTTTATTTTTTTTGTTTTTTGTTCTTGTTATACTTGATTTTTTTCATTTGAATGCATTCTATAAAGGACCGGGCAAGAGCATTACTTGTAAGCATGTTGTAGAAAATAAGTTATTTTGTTTTGGGATAAATGTTAAATGATTTTGAAGTTTGTTATATTTTTTCAAAAAAAATATATTTGACTTCCTTCAAATTTTATTTTTAGATGTGGATAATGTTTTACAACGAATGACTATCATCGGAGTGATTTTATGTTTCCGCAAGTTGGCTCAAGATGCACTTTTTGATGTAATAATAATTCCTATTTCTTAAGCGATGTAATAAAAACGAGTAATTTTTTTCAGGTTTTGACAAACCGCATTCCATTTTTACTCAGTTCAGTTCTCGATTTCAAACACCACATTCCCAATGGCGACTCAGCAGTAAGTTGAAAAACATTTTATTCATTTTAAAATTAATTTGTTTTATTCATTCTCATTTGTACACATTTTCCCATCACCTTTTGAATTCCTATAGCTTGAACATATCAGGCAACAGGTTAGATATACATTTTTGCAAATTAAATGCATGTCAAACAATTGCATGATTGTTATCATAATTTTAAGATTAATTTGAAACTTTCTTTTATCTGTATTAATAAATTTTTAATTACATTAGATTATATGCGAAATGGCTTCAGCAGCTGGTCTGTCGTGTAAAGTGGATCCTGCACTTGTGGCTGCCCTTAGATCTCAAAAGAACGGTTTGCTTTAATAATTTAAAAAGAAAAATATGTAAAATTATAATAATAATAATTTAATTACAGAGTTGGCAGAAGATGAGTACCAAATTGCGTGTTTACTTATGGTATTTGTTGCTGTCTCCTTACCAAAGTTGGCTCGCAGTGAAGGATGTTACTACAAAGCTTATCTCGAAGGTAATTTCGCTTTTTCGAATTTTATTTTAAAAATAAATGAAATAAATTGAGTTTTTTTTTTTTTTCTTATTAGGACATGCGAACAATGTGCACTGTTTAACAACAGCTGTTAACAGCATTGCAGCTGCTTTGTTTACATTATGTGGACATGGTGATATTGAAGACCGATTGAAGGAATTTTTGGCTGTAATTTTTCATTTTATAATTCTATATTTTGTTTATTTATTTATTTATTTATTTGTTATTTTAAGTTGGCTTCGTCCAGTTTACTGCGATTGGGACAAGAAACTGATAAAGAGGCGGTACGAAACCGTGAATCAGTTTACCTTCTCTTAGATCAGGTTATATTATTTTTTAAATTTTAAATAAACAAAATATTAAATTTGAAATTTTTTTTAGCTTGTTCAAGAATCGCCATATCTTACGATGGATTTATTAGAATCGTGTTTCCCGTATGCACTTCTTCGTAATTCCTACCATGCAGTATACCGTTTAGATAATGTTCAAGGCTAGGATATTATTATTATTATTCATTTTTATGTATACTAGCAGTGTTTGGGCTTTTATAATCCGCATGATAAAATCAATTTGTGTAGTGAGAATGCATTTATAACTTACAATTAGAAGTTGATAGTAATCACTATACATGACAAACGAAATATTTAATGTTTTTGTGTTTATAATGTAGGATTTTTGTGTAACTAAATATGTAAAATTTAATAAAATCAAAATATTAATCAAAGATTTACCATAAATCATTAGAATTTTATGTTTTTACATTAAAATCGCAGTGATGTTCAAACTAATAAAAATTTCTTACAAACAATTAGAAATAATAATAAAATTTTTTATAAACATTTTAGGTTTATGGAGATGTAAAAAGCAATCAGCTTTTATGAAATTCATTCATTTCGCACTTCTAATTTAATTTCACCCAACAAGTAATTGTTCTTCTTTTTCAAACTAAAGAAAACATTAAAATAAAACAATTTAAATCTTAGGCGATTAATAATAATAAAAAATACACTTTTCTTGGATTCGTCCATCAAAAATGGCTGATTTCATCAATTCAACTGCTGAAAAGTAACAAAAAAATTCATTACTTAAATTCAAAAACATTAAAATTAATCAAAATACTACTTTTTTGTAGGTGCTGCTGAAATTGTTGCTGCATCATCGGTGGGCGCATTGGCATAGGCCCCCTAGGCATCATTGGTCCCATCGGCGGCCTCATTCCCATCTCTGGCATCATCATCATCATCATCGTATTCGGTGGCATCGGGCCAGGGGGACACATTAAAGGTGGCATATCGGAGCTACATCAAGCACATTTATATTTAGATCATGTCTTTATTTTTTAATATTCAACACTTACGCTACGCCTCCTGGTGCCCGGGGTGCAGCTGGTGCGAAAGGATTTGTTGCTATTTTTCCTGCTTTAAATGCAGCGTCTAAAATACGAATAGAAAGATACAAATGGGTGATTCTCTGTAAACACGTAAATGGCTGTTCAAACAACCTTTTCCAAAAAGTATTGCTGTATCATAAATTAAAATATCACAGAACGCAAGCATAAGAATATTCCTCTTTAGTGCAGTTGTAGTTACAATGATATAAATTATAGTTTTTTATCAAAAAATTCGCAAGCCAGCATAGAAACAGTCCCCTGTGCTGTCCCATTTCCAGAATTAACACTTTGAGATTTTATTAAAAGTTATTTATTCAATACAGTGAAGATGTCTTATTCCAACTTTGGGCATTATTTTTCTTCTTGTTGTTTGTTTTTAGTGTATTTTTCTCTTTAGTTTTTGTTTTGCTAGGTTAAATGGGCACCCTGGTGGTGAGATTGTTAATTACGTACAGAATGTTGACTAGTTCATTTCAAACAGGGAAAACCAGATGAGTAGTATTTAACCATGGCCTTATTAGTAGTTGAAAAAGTAAATTCAAATGAATAATGAAAAAAAAAGATTAAGTTTAATAAATTTGTGATATTTTTGTTATTTTTGCCACTAATTTAAATTAATCAAGTTCCTTTGAATTTTTGTTTAAATTTGTTTTGTGTAATGAAGATTTTTGTTCGCAATAAAAACCCTCAAAATTTACTTTATAGTAATAATGAGGAACAAAAATAAATATATCTGACTGGGGCAGTTTATTCTCTAACAGGTGGTTTGACCTTCCCATTGAAGCTGAGTAGGTTTGAGGGCAATGCATCATGAGGTTGGCTCTAAAACCCCATGGCTTGGGAGCAGCACTTTTATAGTGTATGTTTAATTGAATTTGCTTATATTGAGCTGAATTGAAGCTTGTTGAAGGTGTCAACAAGTCTTCAAAGGTTTAGTTAATATTATTTAATATAATTTAAC
This sequence comes from Geophilus carpophagus, assembly GCA_034687075.1. NCBI lineage: Eukaryota > Metazoa > Arthropoda > Chilopoda > Geophilomorpha > Geophilidae > Geophilus > Geophilus carpophagus. Next base: position 391 of record JAQFZN010000798.1, on the reverse strand, counting down.
ATTGTCATTCATTTCCATTATGTTCTATTTAGCTCAGAGTAAAATTAGTGTTTTTGGTTATATTGTCATTTGTTAACTTTATTGTTCTGGCAAAGGATCGAAAGACCTGGAGTAGAAAATGGTAGCTAGGAGCTACGTGTGCATCCAGGCAAAGTTTAATTGAGAAACACTTTAACACAAGCTTAGAATTAGGTAATACATCATCATTATGCCCATTCATTAAAATAGTTTTTCTGTTTCATTTTGCATCTCATTTCAGAAGTCCAAGATAAACACAATTGTTTTATAAATAGAATTGGACATTATACATCTACTCTGAAACTAGGCCTGGTCATGGTCTGGTTTGAAACCAGTTTAACCAATGTGGTTTGGTTTGTGGTTTGGTCTGTGA